>RJVU01040995.1:217098-246711 GCA_003731715.1 Anabarilius grahami | reverse complement strand
CAATGTTTTTTCTTAAAATGTATATTATTTTATTCTTGTTTGTTATTATTTTTAAAATATTTTTTATATAAAAATGTTAACATGTTGTTTATTTATATTATTTTATATTATATTATTTACATTATTATTAATATTATATTTTATTTTTAAATTATTTTATTACATTTTTCTATACATTTTCTTTCCTTTTCCTTAAAATTATAATTTCTATAAAATCTAAATGGATGCGATGTGGTCTCACACAGGTTGGCGATGTCACCATTCTAGTCAATAATGCAGCTGTTGTTCATGGGAAAAGTCTAATGGACAGTGACGATGACGCACTCCTGAAGACTCAGCACATAAACACACTTGGACAGTTCTGGGTAAGAGACTAATCAATTTCTTGACTTACTCGCCGCTCTCATGACTGTCAATTTGTTATAGCACTACAGTAACCACTCTGTGAACCGAACATGAACTCTAGATGCTCCTTTGTGTTTTGCAGAACATTTTTCAGTTACTTAACGTTAAGTCACTTGGCATGCTGTAATTCTTGGAAGCTTTCCTCATCATTTAAGTGTGTTTTTGCCAAGAGAGAAAAAGTAACAACATTCCTCACATAGAACAGTCAGAGACAAAAATACAAGAGAGATTGACAAACAAAAGCAAAGAAATTATTCAAAAAGAACTAGGGGAATAGTAAAAGTGAAATATTTCAAAGGAAATGGACTGCTCAGAAGATCTAGGCTACACATTCATGCTTTTCAGGACACATTCATAGTCAATGAGAACAAGAGCTGATCATCTGAGGCTTCAGCTGCAGTAGTAGCTCACGCTGAGGATTGCTGTAATATATTGTTGCCCTAATTTCAAACACATGGCGTTTTCAGAAGGCCAGTTTTAAATAGAGTTTTGCAGAGAATTCAGATCAAACACTGAATGCGGGCTCATATTTCTGCTGAGCCGGTCAAAATATGCTTGTTGACTTTCAACAAAGGTAGTCTAGAGAATAACACATTCTTGACCCCGAAGTACTGAAGCTTTCATTGTTATTGTTGGATTTTCCAGAAGATGGTTGAGGGAACAGAACAATGCGTAATTGTGTCTGTCTCCCCCACAGACCACGAAAGCATTTCTGCCTCGCATGCTGGAGCTGTGCAACGGCCACGTGGTGTGCATTAACTCCATTCTCTCCCTCTCCTCCATCCCTGGAGCCATCGACTATTGCACGTCCAAGGCCTCTTCTTATGCCTTCATGGAAAGCCTGACGCTAGGCCTGCTGGACTGCCCTGGGGTGGGCTGCAGCACGGTGCTTCCCTTCCATACTGACACAGAGATGTTCCAGGGCATGAGAGTGAGGTAACAAGTTGCTGCAGTTGATAAGCATGAAGACCTAGTTGGAATTAAAGTGAGCCATAATTCATGAAATCACCTCTTAGGTTCCCTAAGCTGTTTCCTCCTCTGAATCCTGAGACGGTGGCCGAGCGCACTGTGGATGCAGTTAGGACCAACACTGCCTTCGTTGTCCTGCCATGGACCATGCACTTTCTTGTCATCCTTAAGAGGTGAGACTGTCACTGTTGTAGGAATCAGACTTCCGTTTTTGTGTAAGCTCTGTATATTTCTATGGCATCGCTGGCGAAGAGTAATTAGCTGGTGAAGTGGATTTACTTATTGTAGAGTTAAAGGGTTAGTTCACCCAAAAATGAAAATTTTGTCATTAATTACTCACCCTCATGTCGTTCCACTCCCGTAAGACCTTTGTTTATCTTCGGAACACAAATTAAGATATTTTTGATAAAATCCGATGGCTCAGTGAGCCGATGGCTTCATTGACAGCAAGATAATTAACTCTTTCAAATGCCCAGAAAGTTACAGACATATTAAAGACATTATTATGTTAAAGACATATTTAAAACAGTTTATGTGATTACAGTGGTTCAACCTTAATGTTATGAAGCGACAAGAATACTTTTTGTGCACCAAAAAACAAAATAATGACTTAATTCAACAATATGTAGTGATGGACGATTTCAAAACACCTTCGAAGCTTTACGAATCTTTTGTTTCGAATCAGTGGTTCGGAGCGTGTATCAAACTGCCAAAGTCATGTGAACTATTGAAATGTCAAAACGTTTCAAAACACTTATGACATAACGAAGCCTCGTTTATTGAAATCACGTGACTCTGGCAGTTTGATACACGCTCCGAACCACTGATTCGAAACAAAAGATTTGTAATTTCTTAATTTGTCTTCCGAAGATCTTACGGTTTGGAACGACATGAGAGTGAGTAATTAATGACAGAATTTTCATTTTTGGGTGAAATAACCCTTTAACGAAAGTTATCATGAGCATTGTAATGTTTGAAGTGAATGTCATAACAAATGTGCGAGTGTAACTCCTCCTGTTCGAACCACCCGCTCTAAGTTGGACTCGAACCCGGGTCCGCCGGCATGGGAGGCGGGCACTCTAAAAAGGCGGCTAAAGACCGTAGTCTTTAGCGTTAGTTGCTAGAGTGCCCTTTTGAGATCAGGGGAGTGAGGTTTACAAGCACAGCTCTTACTGGCCTACGTCCGTCACACAAGCAGTTCATTCATAAATCCGTAAGATCTTACCTTCATGCTGTGGAAATACAACCCGGAAGACAGAACACAATGAGTGCAGTGCTGAAAAGGGGCATGGCTACATAAGGCCTATATCTTACGAAATTGTCAAATGTGGTCTTATTTTTTGACCCCACTTTTTTTACATAATTCTACAATTAAATTGTTTGCAAATAACACAATTTTTTTCTTCTTTCTTAGCCTTTTGCCCCAGTCTGCCCTGGAAGATATCCATAAGTTTTCAGGAAGCTATACCTGCATGAACACATTCAAAGGACGGACTTAAACTCAGGAACAACTTGACTGTGAAAAATCCTCAAAACCAATTTTTCATGCAAAGTAAGCACTACGTCCAGGAACATCAATCTGTTGGTTTGTGGACGCAAAAAAAGACTCTGAAAGGGTCATTGGGAACAGCGTATCAAGATGGCTTGTTTTCCCAAGAACTATTATGTCTTATGTGGAAGAAATTTGGATTTGGTTGCCCTATACTGGACTGCACACAGGCATGTAGGTGAAAGTGTTCCTTGGATATTGTGATAACAAGGAGCACAGACTGTTACAGTTAAGAAAGAAATGGTTCTTTGAATGCTCTGAGGTTTTCATCAGGATGTTTTGCCCTTGGGAGTTTTATAGGTTTTCAATGATTTTATGAACATTTTTTTTGTTACAACACACATACGGCAAATATATATATTCTTAAATATATTTCAAAATAAATTGCTAATATAGATGTTAAAAAATAAATATATAATTTCTTTTAAATGTCTTCTTTTGGCCGCTTTTTATTTTTCAATCTAAATACTGTATATAAATATTGTCCAAAACATATTTTAAAAATATATTTTTACATTTACCCAAAATTTATTTTAAGATTGTAAATGTGTTGTCTTGCACCTTGAAGTACAATATATTTTGGGTTAAACAAAATTGTATTTTGAATTTGAAAAATATATTTCCTTAAGCGGTGCTGTTTACCTCATATATTTAGCATATATTTGAAATATATTTTGAACAGAAATATGTTTTTTTGCCGTATGGGACTTGTTTAAAGTAATTCCAGCATGTCTATCTTCATATTAACGTCAACTTCAAATAAACAGTATTTGATCTTAAAAAAAACCCTGGTGAGTGTTATTTTGTGAGTGTTCATGTTGGTTTGAAAACAGGGAAGTGTCGGTCCCTGGCAGTGTGCTTGTTCTGTCTCTGCCAAAACTCACAGGCATTTCATGGTCAGCATTCCACCGCTGCAGGCCAGCCAATCATGAGCTCATTGTGCGCTAGGCAGGGTTGTCATAACACTAACTCCACTTAACAGGAAAGCACACTGGAGAGGGGTCAGCCACTGGAAGGCTAATAGACAAATCTAGAACTTGTCATTTTATTCAGATTTGTCACTCACACCTAGATGAATAACTGATGTTTGCTTTCGATACAGCTGTATCACACCAAACAGATGGGTAGGTAATTCAGTGCCTGTTGACAATTTTCTCCTACGCCTCGATTTGCCAATTTGGATGCGAGATCTAAGACTGTGTAACCTCATAAAATCAAATCTACAGGCAGATGTTTTTTCTTTCGGCGTCTCTCCCTCAAATTCTTTCCATGCGGTGCATCCCTGCTGCGGTATTAGAAGACAATAGAGTGCTATCAAAGCACACTGGGGACCGAAACTGACATACAACAGGCACAGTTAAAAGCAGCTATTGCAATTGTGATTACAAATTCACATCACATTCTTCAGTCTACACATTTAATTTTCTGGCTGAAAGAAAAAGTTGCTTTCTGATAAACTATATAAAATAAATAATGTACGGGGCTGGGGGAATAATCACCAAAAATGTTGTATAACCCAAATGACAAAAACTGAAGAATGAGTTTTGGCATGTCTAACTGCAATGATGGACACTGTTGAGAATGGGATCAGGACATGAAACTGTGTCATGGAGTGCATGTGTGTTGGAGAAGTCAGCTCAAATCTCAGGGGGTGAGTTCAGAGCAAGGTTAGCCAAATAGTAGATAAATCTGAGTAGGCTGTTGGACAGACAGCTCACCCTGTGATGAACCCTTTGCCCAGGGAAAAGAACAGCTTAATGTGACCCAGCACAGGTGGAAAAGTAGAACTGGGTTCTAAGAGTATTGATAGGGCACATGGTAACTCAACAATGTTAGCACTAGCATTGTTGTTCCTTATAGCGTTAGCAGTAGGCTACAAAGTTATGGGGTGTGTGGCCACTGCACATCCATCTTTAACTAATGAGCGTGTCGCCCTTAAGGGAAAGACCTTTGATCTGACATCACACCGTCAGTCAAGAAGAATAATGTAGGCTATACTAAGGCCATGTTCAGACTGCCTGCAAAAATCAGATTTTTTTGCATATCTAGATGGGTATATAAATAACGACTTTATTCAACAATATCTAGTGATGGGCGATTTCAAAACACGTGACTTTGGCAGTTTGATACACGCTCCGACCCACTGATTCAAAACAAAAAATTCGTAAACGTTTTAAATCAGTGGTTCGGAGCATGTATCAAACTGCCAAAGTCAAGTGATTTCAGTAAACGAGGCTTCGTTACATCATAAGTGTTTCGAAATTTCAATGGTTCACCACTGGGGGGCGTGACTTTGGCAGTTTGATACACGCTCCGAACCACTGATTCAAAACAAAAGATTTGTAAAGTTTCGAAGGTGTTTTGAAATCGCCCATCACTAGATATTGTTGAATAAAGTCGTTATTTGTTTTTTTGGTGCACAAAAAGTATTCTTGAAGCTTCATAACATTAAAGTTGAACCACTGTAGTCACATGAACTGTTTTAAATGTGTCTTTAGTAGCTTACTGGGCATTGAAAGTGTTAATTGACTTGCTGTCAATGGAGGCCTCACTGAGCCATCGGATTTTATCAAAAATATCTTAATTTGTGTTCCGAAGATGAACGAAGGTCTTACGGGTGTGGAACGACATGAGGGTGAGTAATTAATGACAGAATTTCCATTTTTGGGTGAACTAACCCTTTAATGCAGCACACAACGATAACGTCAGAACTGGTGATGGAAATGCTGGAAGTATACAGTGTTCAAATGGGGTTGAAAGATTTAAGCTTTTTGCTGTGCTACGGATGAGGTCTTCTGAACTTGATACGGTGCTTATTTGGAGAGCTAGATGATGCACCTCCATTTTTTCTGCATCCATTTTGAAAGCCTTGTCACACATGGGTAAGTGCCTTTACCAAAGCAACCCATGCAGATAGGTTGTCTGGACACACAAATCTTATTGATCACTTGCAATTAATAGTGCGGACAGTCTGAAAAGATCTGAGAAAAAAACTATTTGCCTGTAGTCTGAACATAGCCTGTTCAGTAATTGAGCCAGCTATTTAACTAAAAGAAACTTGAAACTTTGTCAAAATTAAATGTTAAAGAAGCATAATGATGTATAATAACCAGAGATTCTAATATTATATTCACCTTTTTATACCATTAAATCAGTTTCGATAAAATATAATTTCCCAGTATACAAGCAAATTATCGTCTTAAGATCTCGCGATAATAAACACGGTGCGTCAACTAGTTTGCGCCAGTTTTTCTTGGCGCGAATTAACCGTTAATTAGCTGACAGTGACAGCCAGTGTTGCCAAGTCCGCGGTTTTCCCGCGGAAAGACATAACAGTTCTTGTTTTGTTTTTTTGGCTGGCCGGGTTGTTTTTGGTGCCACACTCTAATCAGCTAATTAACTCAAAACACCTGCAAAGGCCTTTAAATGGTCTCTCAGTCTAGTTCTGTAGGCTACACAATCATGGGGAAGACTGCTGACTTGACAGTTGTCCAAAAGACGACCATTGACACCTTGCACAAGGAGGGCAAGACACAAAAGGTCATTGCAAAAGAGGCTGGCTGTTCACAGAGCTCTGTGTCCAAGCACATTAATAGAGAGGCGAAGGGAAGGAAAAGATGTGGTAGAAAAAAGTGTACAAGCAATAGGGATAACCGCACCCTGGAGAGGATTGTGAAACAAAACCCATTCAAAAATGTGGGGGAGATTCACAAAGAGTGGACTGCAGCTGGAGTCAGTGCTTCAAGAACCACTACGCACAGACGTATGCAAGACATGGGTTTCAGCTGTCGCATTCCTTGTGTCAAGCCACTCTTGAACAACAGACAGCGTCAGAAGCGTCTCGCCTGGGCTAAAGACAAAAAGGACTGGACTGCTGCTGAGTGGTCCAAAGTTATGTTCTCTGATGAAAGTAAATTTTGCATTTCCTTTGGAAATCAGGGTCCCAGAGTCTGGAGGAAGAGAGGAGAGGCACACAATCCACGTTGCTTGAGGTCCAGTGTAAAGTTTCCACAGTCAGTGATGGTTTGGGGTGCCATGTCATCTGCTGGTGTTGGTCCACTGTGTTTTCTGAGGTCCAAGGTCAACGCAGCCGTATACCAGGAAGTTTTAGAGCACTTCATGCTTCCTGCTGCTGACCAACTTTATGGAGATGCAGATTTCATTTTCCAACAGGACTTGGCACCTGCACACAGTGCCAAAGCTACCAGTACCTGGTTTAAGGACCATGGTATCCCTGTTCTTAATTGGCCAGCAAACTCGCCTGACCTTAACCCCATAGAAAATCTATGGGGTATTGTGAAGAGGAAGATGCGATATGCCAGACCCAACAATGCAGAAGAGCTGAAGGCCACTATCAGAGCAACCTGGGCTCTCATAACACCTGAGCAGTGCCACAGACTGATCGACTCCATGCCACGCCGCATTGCTGCAGTAATTCAGGCAAAAGGAGCCCCAACTAAGTATTGAGTGCTGTACATGCTCATACTTTTCATGTTCATACTTTTCAGTTGGCCAAGATTTCTAAAAATCCTTTCTTTGTATTGGTCTTAAGCAATATTCTAATTTTCTGAGATACTGAATTTGGGATTTTCCTTAGTTGTCAGTTATAATCATCAAAATTAAAAGAAATAAACATTTGAAATATATCAGTCTGTGTGTAATGAATGAATATAATATACAAGTTTCACTTTTTGAATGGAATTAGTGAAATAAATCAACTTTTTGATGATATTCTAATTATATTACCAGCACCTGTATTTAGCCCCTGCAATGCAAAATTTACCAGGTAACCCGGCGGATTTTACCCCCCGGAACTAGACACTAAAAATGATTTAAAAGTTAAACTATTCTCCATTATCCCCGATTTTGATGTAGCCCACAAACATCCATCTCACTTAGAGAAGGCGAGCAAAACGTTAATCTTATGAAATGTTGAAAAATTTTCTGATAGACAAAAATAACCGTAAAACACAATAAATACAAATACTGTGTTAATCCATAACTTTTATTATTATGCCTTTATACATTTGCATATTACAACAAAATAAATTTATACACTATATTTACTTTGCATATTGTGCAGTAATTGAGGAAAACAGCTTTGTACTACAACCCTATACAAAGTTTGTAGTGTTGTATACAACATACAACATATCAGTATTTAAATAATAGACAACTTAGAAAACAAGTTAGGTGTATTGTTTATATTATACTGAATTATACTGACCAGTGTTCTCAGAGGCACTGCCACAGAAGTTAAAAATCTAAGTTTTGTTCTGATAGCATATATACGAGGTTAAGATAAGCGAAGAAGGTGACTCTTTAAAAGAGAAAACATTAGTAGTGTCTGATCTTTGGTAACAACTTGTAGTAATTTAAAATGAATCGCCATGTGCACATTCAGTGAAACAATCATTTTCATGATACTGTTCAATTTAAAACAGTGAGTAAAATAAGAAATCTTTGAGATGGGGAAAAATTAAATAGAAGAGATTATTGTCTCTTTGTGATGTAAAAATATCAGATGACAAAACTTTATGCTGATTGTATGACACATAAAGAGCACATCTATAAAGGCAAGAGAATCATATTCTTATTCACTACAGAGTACCATCATTTTATTTGTTGAAATATGTTAAATGCGTTTCAAATGTTAAGCTTGAACTTTTAAAAGATCTTAGTTAGAAACCGAATAAAGGGGGAAACTAGAAAAACATCAAATTGTTCATTCATAATTTAAATTTCATTACTTTCATTCAATTGGATATAGAAAATAAGAAATAGAGAAGAAAAACATCAGACCGATGTTTTTGAGGGTTGACAGCATATAGAGAGGTGAAAACTGCAATATCAGTAATTCCAACACTTGTTCTCTCTCTCTCTCTCTGTGTGTGTGTGTGTGTGTGTTAATGTTGAGTCACCGGTGAATGGTGAGAGCAGCTTAAGTTCCCTACATTTGTGTCAGTGCAATTCAATCACAACCTCCAACCACTCACATATTCAGAGCAAAATGAACTTTCCTTTAAAGGCAGTTTTGTACAGCAATCCAAGATTAATTTCATATAATTAATTTCAACATTTTATATACATGGCAGATAGTCCTATTGGTGTGCCTATATATGTACATAGAGGATCTATACACAAACATATACTGTACAGTGTCAGACTAGCTGTGCACTTCTAGCGACAAACACCAGTTATTTTACCAATTGTAAAACAAACTAAATTAATTATACTTCTAAGGATTGCAAGGAACTTAAAATACTTGCATATTCAAGTTAAATCTGTGCTTGTCGGAGCTTACAGCAGCCCCTCTAGACTAGTTTGCATCACTGAACAAACCACATGCTGTGAGCATGTCCCGTACACTGGCCTAAGTGGATGATTACCCTCTGCTGATTTATTACTGTCCTTACACAGAAACAGAAAAAAGGAAGTAGCTGTTGAAAAATGAGTAAGAAACACCGGCGGGTCAGTGTAGTTAAGAGTCTAATAATAAGCTATCCTCATTCTCACTGGGAGGCAGCATGAGCTGCTGTTCATAGTAAAGGCTCTTGGCATAATTGATTTCTTGTGAAATCTTGATGGCAAGGTTCTCGCTTTTCACGTGGACCTATGAGAAACAACAAATGACATTTGGAATGGAATTAGCAAAATGTACCTGAGATATTAATGTTAATGAGATATTTACATGTGGTCGGTATGACCAAAATCACGTATTATCTATGTCCATTATACAGGTCCTTCTCAAAAAATTTGCATATTGTGATAAAAGTTCATTATTTTCCATAATGTAATGATAAAATTAAACTTTCATATATTTTAGATTCATTGCACACCAACTGAAATATTTCAGGTCTTTTATTGTTTTAATACTGATGATTTTGGCATACAGCTCATGAAAACCCAAAATTCCTATCTCAAAAAATTAGCATATTTCATCCGACCAATAAAAGAAAAGTGTTTTTAATACAAAAAAAGTCAACCTTCAAATAATTATGTTCAGTTATGCACTCAATACTTGGTCGGGAATCCTTTTGCAGAAATGACTGCTTCAATGCGGCGTGGCATGGAGGCAATCAGCCTGTGGCACTGCTGAGGTGTTATGGAGGCCCAGGATGCTTCGATAGCGGCCTTAAGCTCATCCAGAGTGTTGGGTCTTGCGTCTCTCAACTTTCTCTTCACAATATCCCACAGATTCTCTATGGGGTTCAGGTCAGGAGAGTTGGCAGGCCAATTGAGCACAGTAATACCATGGTCAGTAAACCATTTACCAGTGGTTTTGGCACTGTGAGCAGGTGCCAGGTCGTGCTGAAAAACGAAATCTTCATCTCCATAAAGCTTTTCAGCAGATGGAAGCATGAAGTGCTCCAAAATCTCCTGATAGCTAGCTGCATTGACCCTGCCCTTGATAAAACACAGTGGACCAACACCAGCAGCTGACATGGCACCCCAGACCATCACTGACTGTGGGAACTTGACACTGGACTTCAGGCATTTTGGCATTTCCTTCTCCCCAGTCTTCCTCCAGACTCTGGCACCTTGATTTCCGAATGACTTTGGACCACTGAGCAACAGTCCAGTGCTGCTTCTCTGTAGCCCAGGTCAGGCGCTTCTGCCGCTGTTTCTGGTTCAAAAGTGGCTTGACCTGGGGAATGCGGCACCTGTAGCCCATTTCCTGCACACGCCTGTGCACGGTGGCTCTGGATGTTTCTACTCCAGACTCAGTCCACTGCTTCCGCAGGTCCCCCAAGGTCTGGAATCGGTCCTTCTCCACAATCTTCCTCAGGGTCCGGTCACCTCTTCTCGTTGTGCAGCGTTTTTTGCCACACTTTTTCCTTCCCACAGACTTCCCACTGAGGTGCCTTGATACAGCACTCTGGGAACAGCCTATTCGTTCAGAAATTTCTTTCTGTGTCTTACCCTCTCGCTTGAGGGTGTCAATGATGGCCTTCTGGACAGCAGTCAGGTCGGCAGTCTTACCCATGATTGCGGTTTTGAGTAATGAACCAGGCTGGGAGTTTTTAAAAGCCTCAGGAATCTTTTGCAGGTGTTTAGAGTTAATTAGTTGATTCAGATGATTAGGTTAATAGCTCGTTTAGAGAACCTTTTCATGATATGCTAATTTTTTGAGATAGGAATTTTGGGTTTTCATGAGCTGTATGCCAAAATCATCAGTATTAAAACAATAAAAGACCTGAAATATTTCAGTTGGTGTGCAATGAATCTAAAATATATGAAAGTTTAATTTTTATCATTACATTATGGAAAATAATGAACTTTATCACAATATGCTAATTTTTTGAGAAGGACCTGTACAGTATTGGTACATCTCATCATATAGGTTTTTGGGCTGAAAATTCACCCCCAAATGTTTCATATTGCACCATGTAGTAAGATCTAGTTTTTTGCTATTCTAAAAAAAAATTAAGAGCTCAGATGCAAAAACCTCTAAGTCCGTCTGACATGTTCTCTCTTTTAAATAAACATTTTTTTTAATCAGGCTCCTATGTTTAGGTTCAGTAATTTCACTTCAATGGCAATGAAAAGGTTATTTAGTCAGTTATTGAAATGCCTTATTTTCAAAAACGTCACTGAACTCATTGGTCATTGGTTTTTAACAAATTTGACTGTCTTTTGCTGCAAATCCAGCTAAGTCCATGTGTGCTTTTTTTTTGTTGCAAAAACCTCTAAGTCCACCTCTTTGGACAACAAAACATAGTAAAACATCCCCTAAAACGTCCCTTTCTGTCAGTTGTACAGCAGCAAAAGGAACACTGTTGTGTTTACTTGTTACTCACGAAATCCTGTCATTGCCACTCTATCGATTGACAAAACAATATTAAAAACTTGCAGCTCGGCAATTGAAAGCCGGCTCACACGCACACAGTCATTCATCTTGAAATCATATGATTCGATTTGCGTCTTCTGATTGGTTCTTTTGTGGACTTAAAGGCTTTTGCTGACAAAGAGAAGTGGCGTTTAGAGATTCCTGCCAAACGAGCCGGTATTTCTGAATAGGTTGACGAAAGTATTTGATGAATGTATACTATGTGCGGAGAGCATTCGCTCAATCTCATTTTTCACGGAGGTGGTGTTAAAGGGATAGTTCACCCAAAAATGAAAATATGATGTTTATCTGCTTACCCCCAGGGCATCCAAGGTGTAGGTGACTTTGTTTCTTCAGTAGAACACAAATGATGATTTTTAACTCCAACCGTTGCGGTCTGTCAGGCATATAATGCATGTCAATGGGAACACCATCTATAAGAGTCAAAAAAACATGCACAGACAAATCCAAATTAAACCCTGCGGCTGGTGACAACACATTGATGTCCTAAGACACAAAACGATCGGTTTGTGCGAGAAACCGAACAGTATTTATATCATTTTTTACCTCTAAAACACCACTATGTCCAACTGCCCTCCTCATCCGGTGTGTGAGGTCTGAATGCACTCTGATGCCAGAAGTGATCGCTCGCACTCATTGACATATACACACGAGAGATCAATTCCGGCATCAGAGCGCGTTTTCAGACCTCACCAACCGGATGCTCAAGGTAGTTGGACATAGTGGTGTATTAGAGGTAAAAAATTATATAAATATTGTTTGGTTTCTCGCACAAACCGATCGTTTCGTGTCTTAGGACATCATTGTGTCGTCACGAGCCACAGGGTTTAATTTGGATTTGTCTCTGCATGTTTTTTTGACTCTTACAGATGGAATTCCCATTGACATGCATTATACGACTGACAGACCGCAACGGTTGGAGTTAAAAATCATCATTTGTGTTCTACTGAACAAACAAAGTCACCTACATCTTGGATGCCCTGGTGGTAAGCAGATAAACATCAAATTTTCATTTTTGGGTGAACTATCCCTTTAAGCAGCTTTTGCATCTGAACTCTTCATATATACTGCCCTTAGACTCATGTGAATTGTGCATGTGATCACGGAGGAACACGTTTCTTACCATAGGTTTCTGGTGTGATGGACCTGGAATGGCCACTCCACTGCTAGTGCTTTCTGCTTTCTTAGTAAGCTGTACATATACTTTCCCGTGGTCCTTGGACACCAGACAATGATAGAGATCATCATATTTGACCTCTAAAAAGATTGCTTCACGATCCACAAATTCTCCAGGCTTGAGGAAATACACCACTTTGGAGGAGATCAGAACACAGTATGTGTCTATTGGCTCCACTGCAATGAAACTACAGAAGAAAATAGGCATATGATCATTACACCATTGCTTTACAAAGATCAGAAAGTAGTATGCCCTTGCATTATCTAGGTTAATTCAATTTATTTTGCATAATTGCACAGCAGATGTATTATGATTCAATTCGGACCAAATTCGCCCATGGATTCTGATGGAAATTTGTGAAGTTATGAACTCGGCAATAAATGAAAAGGATTAAGTCAAGCTTGCAATTTAATGGATAGACTGTTCAGAGAAGAAAAGATTAGCGCATCAAATTAAACAGACGACATTAAGACAGTTTCAGTGTGTGAAATCGCACAGGCTGCAGCTGAGGAGACTAATGGCCTGCGTGGCACCTCTGAGGAGAGAGGTCAGGTGGGCCAACAGGGGGTCTGCTGATCTGGATGGATTAGTCTGTTTGGTGATTAATGTCTTTTCTGTCTCACTTTGAACAGAGAAACAAGCCCTGATGCTTTCAACCAAAGACTATGTCCCTTTCCCAAAGAAAACCTCCTTTGTGATTCTTGAACTAGAAGAACCATCTGGAAAATGTGCTTCAAGTTTTTGGTTTGTTTTGAATCCTACATTCAATAACAAAGAAAAGAAGAATCAACCTATCCTGACTTTACTGTCAGACAGGATACTCACCATTCAGAGTGGATATTATCTGTTAAGTGAAAGAGCTGTTCTTGTCCATCTGCTTGTAGGGAGGAGAATCGAGGCAGCAGTCCCTGAGGGCCCTTACAGCAGCGCGGCTTCCTTACTCGCTGCACGCTCAGCCTGAAACGCACACAAAACACACAAGGATCATTACTTACAAAATCAACAGCCTTAAGAGGGTTAACATTGGGGAATCCAAGTTGGAATGAAGCACCTTTTTACTGGAAAGACTGGACCTTTTTTCTCTTTCCCCCCCATTTCCCGTTAAAGAGAACAACTGAGTCTCTTGAAATAACACCTGTTGTGGCACAATCCAAGAAACCCACATATTGGGACTCCTGCCAACATATAATATCATTCAATTCTGTTTCACATTCTAACACACCATGTTGGTTTTAGGTGTGCAGTTCAACTGATGGCCAGGGGTATGATAGCTCCAGAGTTCTGGTGGTCCTGGCCAAAGCTGATGGGACTAGCCAGCAGCCTGCAGTGCCAATGCAAAGCTTGGGTCTCGCTTCTCCTGCAAACAACCCCTCTCTTCTCTTTGGCTGCCACTGGTGGGCCAAGTGGAATTCCTACATCTGGCTTGAATCTGGGCCAGCAGGCATTTGATTAAAGCTGATGGTTTCCAGTTGATTCACAAAGACGGCAGTGTACTGCATTTCTCTGTTCTGTTTAAACTGAAGCCCGGATGAATGCAGCTGCCTCTGTTCATCAAGAGCTCAGAATTCAAGGTGCTGGGGAGAAAGGATAACCAAGTCTGGACAAACCTGAAATCTCGAAGTGGGTCACATTTGCAAGCCCTTTTACATTTCACATCAAGTGACTCATTGAACTTTCTATAAACTCTACTGATGTCATGGAAAGAAAACAGCAGCACCCTGGCAAATTTTAGCATTAGCAATTAAATCAAATATACTGAAGCCACTGGTTACTTCATTATGACATATTAAGGAGACTACGGTGTTGTTCTTTCCTTAGAAAAGCCAGAACTTCCACATGGACTTCGCTCTCTTTTTGACAGCGAGCCATGGTTCATAATCATAACCGTAAGTCATAAGATCTGGCCCTGTGCATGACAGGACTGTAACCGACCCAGGGAGACTCTTAACCTCTCATTCGCTCTCTCTCTCCAGCCTCTCCCACTGCTCTGGAGGCGATCAAGCACAATGCCCCGCACCCGATTGTGGGATTGGAACAATAATAGGGTTCAACTTTAGGTCAGGCACAGGGCTTGGAGCCTGGCCAGTCAGCCGTCAATGGGTGCAAACAAACAGCTCTTACTTCTTGCTCCTTTCCGAGAAAGATCATGAGCAAAATGGGTTGAGGGTGGGCGTCATGTGGAAGGCTGCTATACGTAGGTGTTTAACTTGGTTCTTCACTGACATAGCCATTAAAAGCCACTTTAATTTTCACTTTAATGGAGCCTTTAATTTTCATTAAAAATTTATCAAAAACGTCCTTATGTGTAATTTAAATGCAAGTAGCCTACAAATGAGTTCATTTTAACCTATAATATTATACTGATGTACCAACTGGGGTTCCCTTTATAGTTTACAGCATTAGTTGAGAGATTAGTCTACCTGATAGGCTCCAATTAATCAATATTGAATCGAAATCGCAAGCTTGTGAATTTAAATCAAATTGAAAATATTTGTCAATGCCCAGCCCTATTTTTCATGTATGAAAAGTATCTGTACATGACAGGTGGCAAAATAGCAAATACTCAAAAGTCAAAATACTCCACTTTGCGCGTCCACTCGGAAGACGTTTTTCTGAGGCCACTGCAAGTGTTAGACAAAATGAAAATGTCAGGTCTGAGGTAAAATAATTTTGTTTTCTCCTCCAGATATACACTTTTTAAAGTAATGTATTATTTTAAAAATGTAACATTAACATGACAGTAATTTGAACGCAGCCTTTGTAAAAATAAATGTGAAAGGAAAACAAATAGTATTTCCAATGTCGACAAGCAGCAGCAGTATCATTTAGTCGACTAGTCTCGGACATCCCTAATGTAAACACACTTCACTTGTGGTGAGACATCAAGTTTGCTCATCTGGGATGTTTCATGCTTGGCTGACTAATAATTATCTTTATGATCTTAATCTTTGGTTTACTGGGTCAATTGTGGGTCAACGATGTAATTAGTAAAATGATCAAAAATGCACATGCTCCTTGTTTACAACAGTAAGGAAACAAACCACAGTTGTATTAATGCTGCGGTCTCAATTAAATGCCACCGAACAAGTACTGTCAGCTTTTAGTGTGGAGGAATTTGAGGTTTATCAAAACTTAGTAAAGGCAGACAAGTTCTCCTTGATGCCTTGACAGAAAAATGCAAGTCAAAAGGCAAACCAGATGAGGGACTTTCTTTTAATAAAGCTTGAGGTAAAAGAAAATGCATACTTTTCCCAAACTGAACTGACAGCTAAAGGTGGGGAACAGGATGCTTATTCAGTCAAAATCTGAGCCCCTACTGCTGCCCCCACCAACCCCCAGCACTTCTTTGCCTTTGTTTTGAGATTGTAATTGAGCTGCCTCTGGAAGCCTGCCTGGATTGCATAGTGCAGTTGGGAATGGTCTATGTTATGTGTGTGCGCGCGTGTGTGTGTGTTTGGGGGGGTCCGGGGTCCGGGGAACTGATGTGGGAGGCTGAGTTCACTAGCCGGGCAGGAGAGCAAAAACGATTGTGTGGACACTTCCACTATTCCTGACCTCGCAACAGTCTGCTTCTCATTTACTTGTTTATGTCCTGTTTGCGATCTGAGAGAGTACATATGACACATACTCCTGACCAGCAAGAGGCAAACATAACTTCATAAATCTACAGTGACATTACTGACATGGTTTGCAAGAGAACGTGCAAAATGTGGGAGACATTGAGAATATTTTAGACGGAAAAGTCCAGTTGTTGATGCATAGAAATTGATCCCTCATGACAGAGAGCATGTGAAGATTTGCTTCAGAATTGCTACCTGCAAATGTGTTATTGAGGACATGTAATAGTTGGGTCAGACTGCATCCGCTGTGACCCATGAATCCTGCACATTTCGGTGTGAACTCTGGCTGAACTCTTGGCCGCACTGTGGCAGGCACGCTCCGAATGCCTCTCCCTTAAACTCCCCCAGCTCTTCACTGCACAGTTCACCAGCAGGTCCCTTCTCCACACACACATGGAAACAGACACACACAGCCTCTCTCCATTCAAGGGGAATGGTGAGAGGACCTGAAACTCATTCCTCCTTTAGTTGGAGCAGTAAAACCACAAACACTCCCCTCTGCACATATACATAGGCAAATGAAGAACAAATGGCTTTACATACCAGACAGCCTGTGTAATATGACCTGCTTTTGGGCCCCCTCATAAAACCTCAGGTAGAGCTGCTGGCTTTAGAGGATGAAGTGAAGGTGAGACCCTGAAGGCTGCTCTTAAAACAGTAGGCAAGTTCTTCGACCAGTTCTAGACTGTGCTTTGGATCATTAGCAGGTGTTCATTAGTGTAGAGTTCGGCTAGCCACAAGCTAAACTCATCAAAAGGCAGGTGGGATTTATGGGCACATCAACAGAGAGGTCACAAAGGCTCTGCAAAGTTGTAACAGCTATAAACATTGAACCACAGATACCCCTTTTCCACTGAAATGGTGATGGTTCTCGTGCCGAAACCAATGCTCAACTAAGGGGATTTATTCCACCGACTTTCAGCTGAACAATGATGTAACTGATCTTAGTACAGTAGTTTTAAGAATTTAAAAGTAATCTGATGCAATCACAAGCTGCATGTGATGCGATGTTTAGAAGATAACAAAACTGATACTAAAATAATAATCTCAAATATTTTTTATTTTAGATGGACATTAAAAATAAGGTGATTGGAGCTGCTGAGCAACGTGACATTCACTGCATCGTTTCCGGTTTTTTTTTTTAACCAGTCCCAGACTCATTTGTTGCTGTTGTTTAGAAAAATTTGATTCTGTTTTGTAGTCTATCTTGGACACCAGCGTTGGCACCCTGTCGTTGGAAAAGGGCCATGAAGAAGGCAGTGGATATGCAATTCATCTAAATATGTCCTTTTCCATAATAGAAAAAATAATCTGAATAAATACCTGTTGCTTAGGCTGGCCATGTCTCTGACAGTTTGTGCCGTTTCGGAGGCAAAATCCAAAGCTCCTGCCACAGGTTTTGTCACTGTGCCGACCAATCCCTTCCCCAAACCAGAGAAAAATCCACTGACACCACCCTCAGTCTTCACTCCCTCCACAGTTGACGTTATCACACTGGTCAGACCGCCAATGATGCCTACACAGCAATGACACCAAGTTGAGGGTGAAACAGCAAGTTAGGTCAGTTTGACATGAGTGGACAGATCATGGTACAATAAAGAGCCTTAATATTGAGCATATGAAATGCCAAATGTTTTGATGTACCATGAGCTAGACCATGAATCCCTGCCACAAGATGCTCTCCACTGGTGGCTCCATGATAGCGAATGCACTCTCGTTCAGTCTGATGCCGATTGTCCATTGTCTTGCCCAATCCATCTGATAAGGTACCTGCAAACTGAAAACAAACACACGAATAGTAGATTATTTGTACTACAATGAACAACTCTCATATTATACCAGATAGAAGCATTGCCACTTAAATTAATAATGAAAATATATAATAATAAAATTAAGAAATTTCTGTAATTACGCAGTATTCATTTGTACCAACAAGCAAACAATTCAAGCCAATCCACATGTGGCATGAAATACATTTATACAGAATCTTTGAATTTTTTATTCAAACAGTGTCAGAAATTGGAACAGTTGCTGATGCTGGTCTTTTCAGTTAGTGAAAACCCCCCACAGTGACCCTAAGGAGTGGACTGCCTGCATTGACCTTAAGGAGTGGACTGTCTACTTTAGGACACATCAATGACTTATTGTGGTTCCCGTCTCATTTTCAGCAAAAGTTCATGTTGCTCTTCAACTGTTAATACTGTGGACTGCAGGCAAACGAAATCATGAAAACCAACTATACTATTTTACTGCGAGTTCATGAGACAAATTGTTTTACAGTCACTCAAACTTTATTTGCAAGGTGATACATTCTGGGCAACCACCATGCTTCTCAAACCCTTCCACTTCTGAACTGACGATACACATCAATTTTACAGATAACTGATTTTACACACCATCTCATCCAGCTGTCAAATATATCAGGCTGTAAATTTGTCTAAATGGGGTGGCGCTCCCCCCTCTTGGCACAGTTGACCTGACTTTGCCCAGAGTGGCCCCCCTCAGGTCCCCTGCAGGTGCCTCCTGGAAGGGAGTTTGTGTTACAGGCCCAGTGAGCTCCCTACTGCAGCCGGAGCACTTTATAAACACAGGCACATTCTGCAAAACTCAAGCAAGAGCCAGGCATGAACTTGGGATGACCCCTCCAAGCAAAGTCCCTGGTGAGTTCATCTGAAGGCCAGCTCAGATTCTCTGCTCCTCCTCCTCCTCCTCTTCCACCTCCCTCTCCCTCTCTCTCTCTCCCTCTCTTTCCTTTTTTTTTTAAAGCTTGGCTGTGAAATCATACCAATACATTTACCAGATATGAGTTTGCAGGAGGGAGAGGAGGATCAGAACTCTTTCAAGTTTATGGCCCCCCCACACCACCCCTGCTTGAGCCATTAGACCATCCTATCTCAAAGCAGGGCCCCTGGAGGTGTGCGAGAATGTGTTCCAGTGTCTATGTGTGAGAAAGAAGATGTAGAAGAATGAAAACCATGATGTGATTGCCATAAAGTGGGTGAGTCTGACAGAGATGTGAAAAACTGTACAAGCTGATAAAGGAAAACCTTGTTCCACAGCGAGAGAGTTTAAGGCTGTTTGAGAAATGGAAACAGTGATGGAAAAATCAGCTTTATGCAGCAGGGGGTAACTTTGCTGAAAATATGTCTAATACATTGCTGAATAGGAATTCAAATGCGTTTTTCAAGTATAGTTGCTATTAAAAGAAAAAAATCTGTGGAGAAGGTTGGAGGCACAGATGTATTGCAGTCAATGGAGTGTGCTTTAGCTGAAATACCTATTAAAATGGCCCAGCCAGGCCCCCATAAAGTTAAAACTAACAACAGAGAATTCCTGATGACTGCACATGTTCCAAAATAAATTCTGGGTGGCCACTGACATAAGTTACAAAAACTAATAGTAATCTCTGCAAATACAATAAACCGCAAGCTTTCTAGGCACTTGATCAAACCAAAGCTCTCAAATGCCTTTTATATCTTTCATTAGTTTTTCCACCCCAAGCGGCATGACATGGAGCCTTATGCAGTTGGTGGATGATTTTGGCAAAACATTTTTATTCATGCTGCTGGAAGTTCTCCAGGGGGAGTAATAATTTGTTTATACTCATGAAATTGAGTTAGTGGCAAAAAAAAAAAAAAACAGCCAACAGAGAGGATTTTTTTTCAAGCAAACCTAAGCATTTCTTTAGCAGTTCAGTGTGTAATTAGCAGATAATACTGCAAAAGATGAGCTGAAGTCAAAGAAATGGACTGAAGATCCATCGGAGTTCTATTTTTCAATTTCAACTATAATTATTCAGTATGATGAGCATATTTAAACTCACCTTGGCTAAAAAGCAGCGAAGTGAAATGAGAAAGGATCAAGTGCGAATGTGAAATTGCTGATTGAGACCTAGTATTGTCCCAGTACTTAAGGCATGAGCTTGGCGAGTATGGCTGGAAGGAAAGTAAATGAGAGCACAGAGGGAGCGGACAGAGGGAAAAGCACACAAAGCGCTGTCTGACAGTGAGCTGGCTGCCAATGAAGGACGTGGTGCGATGGCCTGTTAGACAGACATGCTGAGAGCTGGCTGCAGAACATGAAGTGGAGGCTCAGGTCTGACCACACACAACTGCAGCCACATATGAGTACACACATTCACACAGTAGTGCCATGAGCAAATTCCATCTGCTCAAACAAACTTCTTATAATGTTCATGAGAAAGTTTCAGTGTTGATATTCAACTTTGATGCTGACGAAACAATTAAATGTCAGTGTTCCCATGATTCTCCCATGAAACCTGCCTGTTTACACAGAGAGACTAAAACTAATAAATTTGACTGAAACGTCACCACTTTATTGCATATTAAGAAGAAAATCGGGTCAGATTGCTCTTCTGGTGAACATCATGTGCATCTGACTTCCAATGCAGTTCCCATTCTTCTCCTGGAAATCATCAAATGACAACATGTGGCTAGTTCTAGTGTTCTGCTCAGGCAGACTGCTTGGACGGTTTTTCGAAAACATATTCAATAAGAAGTCTGTGAAATAAACAACTTCAGCTTCTAATTTACATTTGAACAGACCCGATCACAGAGGAAAAATCGTTCTCTTGCTTTTTTTTCGTAATGACTTGGCCTTGCACTCAGTGAATCCAGGTCTCACAGTTACAGCTCTGGTACTTTGCAGCTAAACAGATGGACTTTATCATATATCATACATTTGGGAATAATTGTGATTGGGAATCAAGCATTGTGAGATGGACTGGTGAAGACAACAGTAAGAATGTGAACTTTTGCTACCTTGGCAGCTGAGTTGGAAACACCATGTGTAACACTGCGGATGAGCCCTCCAACGTTTCCGTACTTGATGAGTTCATTCATACCCTCAGTGACATCATTCAGTAGGCCCATGGGGTTGCCCAGGAAGTCCACTGAGCCCAGGATCTGAGCCGCCTGACTGATAAGCTCCTACAAAAAGAAGATGTAAGTCCAAAAGCTGATGAATCACACTGTGGTGACGCAAACACTTATACCACAATGTACAGTATGAAAATCGAATGTAAATGAAACATTTGAGAATGAAGAATGTTTATGACCTCTTTGAAGTGCTTAAGAATGTCATTGATGATCATCTCCTGCGTCTCATAGGGATGGACTCGAGTGTAGGGGTACATGTTAATGATTGCATCTTCAAACCGAATGAGTGGGAACCCAAGGGTTCCCTTCAAGGCCTGTGCAGAATAAAGCTTGATTATACTGCAGACAACCACATCATAACATAATGCAAACAAAACTGCAACCAGTGAAGCACTGATAGTACTACAGTTAATTATACTGTGGCTTTTGTACCTTGAGGTCAGGGGGCAACTTGTGAGATGTGAAGACACTCAGCTTGACCTGAGGAACACTGATCTTCAAGTTTTCGAAATAATAGCGCTTTGGAGTTCCTGCATCTTCGCTGGCTTTCTCATAGAGGTTCTCATCCAGCTTTTCTACCTCTGAAACACAAAATCATGTACTTAGCAGAGCATAATGAAGTAAATTCCCCATACTGCACACCAGAGGGATACCAGCTACACACCTCCTTCTGTCTGACCGTAGCCAAAGAATATAAGCAGTTTCATTAAGAGCTTTTCCTCAATGATGACAGTATAGCGGCGTGCTGTGACCATCAGATGCTGTAAGGCAGAGAGTAAAATTTATAATTAAACTCCTGTAGTCAAAGGAAGTTGTACAGATAGGCCTGAAGCATTTTGGTGAGAAAGTGAATCCATAAGTTCACTGCTTTCACCTTAAAAAGGTCTGTGAGCATAAGACTGCTGGGCACTTTAACAGCGTTGACCTGCAGAGCAGGACCTGAGTCCACTGTAGTACTTTCAATGGAGCCTGGAGTCACAGACAGCAAAACAGGGTGAGTGGTTCCCAGGAGCTGATTGTCCACCTGAAATAGATGAGAGAGTAAAGACACATCTGTCAGAAATGTTTGCTTTAGAATAAAAAATGAGTGAAAAAGGATACAGCTTCTTTGGCAGCTTTCATGCCTGTCTATTAAACTTGGCCAAAGTTAATTTTTCTGAAAGGTCCAAAATGTCCACAAATAATAACTGAGATGCGTAAAGTGTTTTCTGGGACCTGGTATGAATCAAATCCACTGATCTTTACATTTTCTTGGTATCTCTGTTCATGTGTTTTTGTATAAACAGCCATTACTTTGCCCTGCTGATGGTCGTAAACATGGTGGATGATCAGAAAAATATAGATAAACTACTTAGTCTCATTAATCGGTCAACCATCTTGACCCATTCCTAAACCAAAGTGAGTAATTCCCACATATTGGATGAGTGCATTTAGGTCTGTGGCTGCTTACCTGAATATCTTTCACTGTAAGTTCAAGCACCTGGCTGGCAGCGGTGCGGGTGAAGTGCACATCAATGCCAGACAGGGTGGCGAACACTAGCTCTTCAGGGAGCTTATTCACCAGTGATAAACCCACTCCTTCCTCTAGATTCACCAACACCTACACACAAGGGCACGAATTGAACTTCCAAGTTCAATATTTGTTAACACTGTGCTAATTCTGTTTTTACTGGAAACACAATCAAGGTAAAATTCCACATCAACCAATCTGCTGGACAAACAAAAACATGGTTTTTACCTCAAGTTCCTCCTCAGAAACTTTCGTCTGAGCACTCTCTTTATTCTGGTCTTCCTCAGTGCTGGGAGAGGGTCTATTCATGCGCCGCTGGTTGAAGTCACTGATCTGAAATGAGGTATGCAGCTTCTCATTATATTAGAAAGTGTGAAAGAAAGATAAGAACTGATTCCATTTCATATGGTTTCAGATAGCATGCTAGCCCAACCATGCAATTCAATAACAACAAGACAGGAGGGGTGTCTTACCTGTAGCACTCGCGTGGGCCCATCAGGCAGGACCTGTACGGACAGTACCCCTGAGCCAGGTCTCATTTTCTGGTTGATAAACTGTTGCTCTGGTGCTGGTTCCAAAACACCAGAGTCTGGTCCCAGTACCACCTCGGCACCATCATACAGGCCAGACACTCCCCCTCTTACCTAAAACACCACATACAGTATTTTAAAGAGCCACAGATTCTTACATACTGAAAAAAAAGCAATTGAGGAGTGAAAAATTAGATGAAAGAAGAAGGACAGACCTGGACGACTAGTCTGGGCAAACCACAAGTCAACATGCCAGAGCTGAAGTGCCATGTCTGAGTGGTACTGCGGCGGTTGTCTGGCCGTCTCAACATCAGAGGCTCATAGCTAAAAAAGAAAATGCAAGATACGTGAGAAATGACACCCGCACACCATGATAATGTTTACTCTCAACAGGGACAAGAACAAGCTTAAAATAGACAGCACAAGTTGTCCTTTGTTGTGCTATGAAGAGTTTAAGTAACCTGTTGTCTGTCACTGCAGCCAGTCCAGCAATGTCAAGCACTAAGGATGAACTGAGAGGTCGAGGCTGAGAAGGTTTGCTCTGTGGAGGAGATGAGCCCTCATGACAGAGCATTCCTGTTCCTGTCATCCGCCAAAGTTGGGAGCGCTTTCCAGGCTCCTAAACAGACAAAGAAATGTGAGAACCTTGTAAGAATAAACTAGAAATGGTGAAACTGGCAGATAGATGGCTGAGAAAGAATATAAGTAGACCTTTTTCTTTAGGATGACTCTCTGTGTTTTCGTCTCTACATCCAGCACCAGTTCAGCACAGCTGACTGCGCGCTTCTTCCCCACTGGCCTTTTTCCTGCATCTCTGTTCAAATCAAATCAAAATGTCAACCTCAAATGAATATTTACTTATATTTACAAACACCAGTTGGAAGTGGTAATATTTGAGTGCGTCAACCACTGGAAAGTTTTCCGCTTGAAATTGGTCAAGGATTAGTGAACTATTTGGGGTTTTAGAGGTGGAAAACTCACTCTGAAAATGTGAAGGATGCAGCAATGTAGATAAAGTTCTCGTAGTAGAGCTTGTTGTATTCTCTGAAGAAGTTCATGTCAGCGGTAACCTCTGAAGATCCGGCTCCCTTCACAGTGAGGGTGAGGTAGGGTTGAAGAATGGGTTCATCGCAAGCATAGTCCAGAACTGCCCCAGCTTTTACCTCTGTGTGTAGCCGGATATCAGCCACTCCATGTTGCCAGAACTGGATAGGCACCTGAAGTAAAGAAAACATGCGTTACCAAAGAGTTTGTTTAGATTGTGGGCTACAATAAGCTTTAAGACTTTAAGACCATTTTAGAGGCCATCTACACCGCCATCTCAAGATACCAGAAGTAAAAATCCTCAAAGCTAACCACCAGCTTGAATAAAACCAAATGACATGGCACAGAATTTGCAACTGACAGTGGATCTGGGAAAACTATTTCTCTCAACATGTTGGCAAGACCCCACTTAGACCTGACGTTTTGGTGTCAGAGACAAAAAAGAAGATGGTTGAATAAAGCAGGAGCTCACAGCACCTTAGGAAAAGCTTTTAGAGTAGGCCTACAAATTGAAAGGGACATATTGCTAGTGACAGCAGAGCAAGATGCAAGCAGATGTAGGATACTTCTATCCTGGACAAGGGTGTTTGATGATGAAAGATCTGAAACACCCAAGACAAATCATTGAGAATGTGTCTAATCCCAGCACCAACAGACTTTTTATTGTTCAAATATCAAGACCCACACAAACAGAGCAGCTAAATGTCTGCCCAAAATAATTATTAGCAGATCAAAAGGTCTGTTTTGATGTAAGGGCAGCATTGAGACAGAGAAGCCACCGGATGTTGAGCTGCCAGGTGTGAATTCAATGCTTGACGGATGAATCGGTTGCTTAAATCATGCCAGGGGGAGTAAAAGAGCTATTTCATGTGACAAAAGCTTTATATCCACCTATTATAATGGCTAGAATGGTGTCTCGCTCAGTAAATTTAGAACCACCAACAGATCATATGACGGGAAAACTGGCTTTGGGGTCGGAGGAAGGTGACGGAAAATGTACACACCTGCAAATCCCCTATTAAACCCCAAATAACAGGATAATATTGATAACAGGTACACTTTTTAAGTAGAATGTGCTGTATCTTGCTATGCCTACTCTTTTATGAATGTTATGGTGTCCAGAATTGAATACTGAAAGGAAACAACACTGTTTAGATAATGTCCTTATTTAAGGAAGTCAGAAGAGCAAACAGAAACAAATGTCTCCCTATGACATTTCTGAAATAAAAGAGCAGCACCAAAATGTCTTATAGGTTTGGGATTGTGGTTAGTACTGCATTCTTATTCATGTTCTCCGACAAATTCTCATGGGTGACCCGGGTTCTAGTCCAGGCCAGGTCATATTCCCAACCATCCTAGTGCTACCCTTTAGTCTCAAATATTCTGAACCATTCTACTGCCTTACAATACTTGATAATGCGTACCCTCTGAGGACTTACCTCAGAGATGTTATCTATACGGAAGGGTGGGGGCAGCTGGTCAGTGTCACTGAATGAGATCTGATGTGTTGCCCCTTTCAAAGCAATCTCAGCACGCAGGAAGAAGCAGTTCCCTAAAATGTCCCTATGGAACACATAATGAGAGGAATACATGTCTATGAAATCAAGAACTTTCTCAGTCATTTTCTGTTCAACCATCTCTAGAGAGATTGAGTGTATTTGGTGGCACGAGGTACCTCATGTTGATGTGGAAAGATTTAGGCTTGTTGACCTCAAAACCTCCAGACCAGGTGCAGTTGGGTACATCCATGAGACGGACACAGAGAAGCTGATCGTAGTCATTTCTAGGCCAGTGGAACACCACACTGGATCCTGGCAGGGTGGAGATATATCCCTCTGGATTTGCTGTACCCTACAACAGGTTATCATAACAAAAAAACATCATCATTCATTTTCCTGTCTTTTATGATACAATAAAAATATCACAAAGACAAACACATTGAAAACATGCATTCCCACCTTTCCTCTGACAAATTCCCTCTGCGAGAAGGCTAACTTGTGAGATGATCGATTGTCAAGTAGGTATCGTGGAGCAAAGGTCACAATGTGTGTGTCACGATAACGCCCTTTCCCTTTTCTCACATTTATTCCTATAATAAGACATTATGTTACGTTATTAAATCACCTTAGCACAGGAGTGTCCAATCCTGCTTCTGGAGGGCCACTGTCCTGCAGAGTTTAATTCCAATCAAACACACCTGAACCAGCTAATCACTGTCTTTAGGATTACTAGAAACTTCCATTCAGGAGCGTTGCGGGAACTTGAAGCTAAATTCTTCAGGATATTGGCCCTCTAGGAGCAGGATTAGACACCCCTGACTTAGCAGATACAATAATGCAAGAGAAATATAGCCATTCATTATTACCTATATTATAGATGAGTCCAGGTCTGTTGCCTTGCTGGATGACTTTGAGTGCTCTCACTCCACTCCCCCCATCCAGAGAGAAACCCTGGCACCATCCTGGAACACCATCTGGGTGGATCCCTTTACCGATCCGCATGGTGCACCTGTTCAAAGAGGACAAGACTTTAGAGAGCTTTAATAAGGGGTAGTTATGTAGTTAAATTACATTTCTGCTATGCTGGATAATGAATAAATGACTCTGGTGGGGGAAGTTTTGCAGGCTAATTAATTGAGATAATGTATTCAAAAGCATCTGATGAGTGAGCATGGTGTGAACACACAATGTTCTTTGGTTTTTCCCCTTCTCTTGCACTCACATATTGGGTTGCTCTTTGTCAGTGTAGCAAAAGAGCAGTGGGCTCAAACTCCTGGCTAACTCATGCTCCTCAAACTGCCCAGCGGCATCCGTTTTCCCATTGTCCTGACGGAAGATCAGAGGCAGCCCTGCAGAGACAATAACCAATGAACATATTACAGAAGTGGTGCAGTAAAATTGTGTGTTCTGTTTAAGTCTTAAACTCAGATCATCAATCTGTAGTCAGTGCACAGATATGAAAGCATACCAGTCTTGTTGACAAGCCAATAGGAAGCAGAGATGAGGATTTTTAATGCTCCTTGGGCTCTGAGAATAATCCGTATGGTGAGACAAAGCAGCCGTTTGTTGGCATCATATAGCCGCATGCGCACCACATAATTTTGTGTACCAGGAGGGATGAGCAGCTCCTTACACACTGGAAAGTTCTCTAGGAGCACACCTGAGAATAAACAGCATACTCATAAATGCTTTATGTGGATTAAAAAAAGCAAATAGGTCAATTTTCATGTTAAATATGTAAAAAAAAACGTAGCATGTACTCCAGTTCACCTAATTCTAGATTTTGTGATGTGTCTGCTGCATGCAGCACTGCCTCTTTGCCCGGTTTCATGGTTCCCTTGATTGAGGTCCCTTTGATGTAATAGTTGAGGTCACAGGGAAGGAGGTTCGCCAGCACTAGGGTGGGCAGCAAATAGATGGTGTGACCTGGTTGGCGGTAGATCTGCTTTGTACCTCCAGCCACAGTTTTGGCAGGCTGCTGTTCAGGGTAGTTCTCTTTCTTAATGACGACACAAAACCTAAAAAAAAATGTACAAAACTTTTTACAACACAAGTCTCATTTGTTTTGATATTTTTTTCTCCTGCCAGCCTGTTTTTACCTGAAGTTGCGTTTGAGTTGTTCATCAAAGTCTGCTGACTGGCACTCTCTCTTGCCGCTGCTGACCTCACCAGACCGCTCCACAGTAGTCCAATGGATGGGTGTCTTACAGAAGAACAACCCCAAGCCTTTAGGTCTTGCCTGAAGCCTCCAAGAGGTCAGATGGAGAGGGATGGCCAAGGCCTCTCCGGGCAGGATGGGTGGCAGGACAACAGGTTCTATAGATGGTGAACAATTAAAATTAGATTCATAATAAATATATACAGGTAAACCATAGCAAATAGAGTGTGTGTGGGTTTGTAGACACTTACTGTCTGGAGCCGAAGGGCTGTCTAGTCGCACTTCCATGGGAACCTCAAGGCGATTCTTAACTGTGAGCGCTGACTGAACCGTAATGACCTTACGCGCACTGCCCTCCATAGTGATAGAGAAAACCACTCGAACAGGCGGCAAAGCTGAGAACTGATCAGAGATTACAGACTGTGTATAAACTGTAGAATAATTTAGTGTAATGGTAATGAGGTACAAACACTTACATATACATGAGGGTGTATGATGTTGGTTCTGCTAATTGGGCTGCCAACCTAGAAAAGCATGTCATTACATTTTTATGAAGCATTTCCATTTTTCATGAACTAGAACTACTAAAAGATTTTGTATTTCAAAATGATTTGAAAAAAACAACAAAAACTTTAATTTCAAAGACCCATGAGAGAAATCCAAGACTTCAAAACGCATGTAGAGAATCGCTAATATCATGCATTTATGAATTACTAATGATTTTAATGGTTCAAATGAAGGTTTGAAAAACATTCTCCACATAATGAACTACTGAATTTGCACAATTATAAACTGCTTGACCCATTAACACTCACAGTGCTCGAGGGGTTGTTTCGATCAGGGGCGGCGTAGCGGAAGAACACTCCAACCTTGTCCACTGACACTGGCTTCACCTGCTCCCAGCCCACAACACGCACCAGCAGCTGGTGGAGTTTTAGCTCATGGGTGTGTCTGAGGTCAGAGCACATTATCAGCAAAGAAGTGAAAAGTAAAATCAATGAAGTATTGAAGAGCAAACAGTAGAGCAAAAAAGTTAGCCTTTATGTCAAAAACTTAAAAACCTTACAACATGGTTAAAAAAACAAACAAACAATCAATAAAAACATTTAATTTCTCAGTAAACATTTCTGAGAAATGTTGTACTCAATTCAACAGTGCATGGTATTGTAAACAAAGTATCATATCTCTAAAATGCTTTTTTATTTATTTTGCTTGATGACAAACAGGCTGCACAGAGCTACTGAATGTTAAACAGGAGCCAAATAACTACGACATGGCGTGAATGACGCAGCATAAAACTATTAAAACATTGAAATAAAGCTGAAATAATAATAATAATAATAAATAAATAAATAAATAAATAAATATATATATATATATATATAGTGCTTAAATTTATTAGA
>RJVU01040995.1:143736-209956 GCA_003731715.1 Anabarilius grahami | reverse complement strand
GAGGACAGAAGCCAATGAGCAAATTTAGCCAGGATCCCGAGGCTACTTTTTTTTTGAAGGACATCCTGGGATTTTTCATGAATCAGGACCTCGGTTTAATGTCTCATCTGAAGGATGGTGCTTTTTGACAGTATAGTGTCCCCATCACTATACTGGGGCGTTAGGACCCACACAGACCACAGGGTGAGCACCCCCTGCTGGCCTCACTAACACCTCTTCCAGCAGCTACCTAGTTTTCCCAGGAGGTCTCCCATCCAGGTACTAACCAGGCTCAGCCCTGCTTAGCTTCAGTGGGCAACCAGTCTTGGGCTACAGGGTGATAGCTGCCGGCCAATGGAATGCATTTAAATGTAATTTCAGTAGTGTGCCCAGACCTGTAATGTAGCTCCAGCTGCAAAGATGCTCGGTTGGTGCCGGTCTTGGATGGCTGCAGAATGCAGTCGAACACATTGTGTTTTCCTTCTGTTGGTCCACTGCACCCAGTGAATCGAGTGTCATGGGCCAGGAGTGAATGGGACACCAGGTTCACAGACTTGGAGCTATTAGAGAAACTCTCAAACAGGAGCTTAGATTTCATAAAGTCAAACCTATTAGGATAGAAAGAGTAATTATACTTTAAAAAAATCTATAAAAAAAGTGCAAAGAAATAAAACATTTTGAACAAATGAAGTACCTGGCCAACGAGCGGTTATGACCTGTGGATTTAGGGTTGTCCAGTAACTCCAGACTGACATCTTTCATGTCCACCAGAAGAGACAGGGATGTGTACACATCACCACTTAACACGGTCTGCATGATGACACCTCCATTAATACATTGTGACATTTTTTTCTTAAATAATTGTATTTTAGGGCTTTATTATAGGAGAGGGGACAGGAAACGATAGGGGAAGAATCAAGAAATTACCTAATTTTATTTATGAACAAATTAGCCAATCTCCATCATTTATAACAGGGGTCAGCAATATTTTTGACATTATGGGCCATTTTATTTTTTTCTTGTTAATCACTAGTTCCACTGTTTTGAAACCCTTATTGATAGTGGTATTTTTGTATTTATAATCAAGTGTTGTTCTGACAGCCAAAAAGTCACATGATAAACAACTGCCTGTTATAAATATGAACTATAAAACTGTTCATAATTTCTAAAAAGTGAATCAGCAAGGCTGCTGTAATAAACTTACATAGGTGCTGGGGTCTTGGAGATTGTAAGGTCTGAGGAACTCCTCCACAGGCTCTCCCAGATTGTGCTCTAAGAGTCCGCGGATCAGCTGATACCTCTCCAGGTCCAGGGAGCAGTGTACAGAAGACAGGCTACCATGGATGGACATATCTGGGACAGCATGACTTAGTTCCCTGAAACAATGAGAAAATGAAATACATGTTAAAAACGAAGACAAAGGAAACCTAAACAGGGAATATTTTTGATTAAGGCAGGAAAGCTTAGGCTACATAAGGACAAGTGACTGACTTGTCAAGGTTGCGCTCAACTTTCAGCTTTAGACGGCAGCGCTCCTTTAGCAGGCTCTCTCCACTTCTATGCACTGAGTAGGATGGAAAGACCAAGTCTGTTTCCAGATGCTTTCCAACACTGTCCCATGGCTCACAGGGCAACCGCTCTGCTGCAAATATGTCCATCTCCTGTAGGTCCAGAGCTATACAGTCCAGCAGACATACATGGTCTTCTGTAACATAAGGACATGTCAATTATCACAAGAGTTTGGGTAAATATAAACACAGTGGGGTCCAAAAAGATGAGTCCACTGGTAAAAATGCTTTTAGCATTGAAGTTAGTGATAACTAACTTCAGAATAACAACACGAGTGCCGCTGATCTGCTTTGAGATCAGTTTCAACTTATTTGTTTCTAACAATAAGTGCATCTCAGATTCTGGGTGCTGACCTGGACTCAAAGGCACATCTGCTTCTGGGATGCATCCGAGGCTGGGCTGGGGTTTGCCCAGGATAAATCCAGTAGTTGTGCTGGAACTTGAAGACCTTTTTTCACTAGCCTTCCCAATATCAGAGGCAGTCTGGGCATCTTTCACTCGATCCTTCAGGAATTATTACAGTGTTAAAAACATATATATAACTTACAATATAAAAAAAACATACAAAATATATAACATTTCCAAACAATGCATCCAAAACATTAACTGTTCATTACAGAATAAGAATAGAGATTTAATTGGAAATAAGACAGAGAAAAAACTACTTTATGATCTTAAAAATATTGAAATTGAAAAGATACAAACAAAACTTTGAGCCTAGTTCAGTGTCCACTGCAACCAAAATACAGAGTTCACCCAGAAATGAAAATTATTCATTATTTACTTTTTCCATGTCATTCCAACATAATAAAATAATGTTTTATTTTTCTCTTGGATCTTTGCCATTGCCATTCAAATCTAAAAACATATCGGCATTTGGGGTTTGGAATGTCATAAGAATGAGTAAATAATAACGGTGAGATTTTTGGGTGAGGATTACAATAAAATTTCATTGCATTTCCTACAGACTATGCTAAAATGGTATTTACTCAATGTGAAACTGTTCCTATAGATCATGAAAACAAGGAAAGTAAGAAGGGAGACCATCATATTGTCAAATAAGAAACACACTTCAGATTAGCATGCCCTGATACCTTATAATGTGAGGGATCCTTGTATGAATTAGCATGCAAAATCAAATTCTTCCAAAAAAAAAAAAAAAAAAAATGATAAGATGAATGTTAATGTTCATAAACTGTTAATTTAGGTCTGATATTCACACAAACTGTACGCAACCACGCAGGGGTTAAATTAAAAGTGAATACATACTAATATAACTTTTTGGGGAAAACTGTGACCTTAACCATGCACAATAAAGTATGGGACTACATCCATGAAGCACTTTCTTCAATTCGTGTTTGAGAGATTCAATTTATGCTATCATCCCTCAATGCTCCCCCCATCCCCTCTTTTCCCTTAATGAAATCGTTCTCAGACTGCAGCAAACAGTAAAATGCTCCTTAAATGCATCCCACAGCTGCAGAGCTGCGAAGTTGTGTGTACACTATATAGGGATGGCAGGACTCACCAGAGAAGGGAAAAAGGTATGTGCCATTGTAAGTTTCTCTACCTTATCTCTAAGAGAGAAGGTGCCACGAGAGCCGGCAGGCAGGAAACAGTTACGCACTCGGAGTTGGCCCAGGTTGGCCACTATGAGGCGTTTAGAGCGGGAGCTCTCTGGGATCAAGAGGACAGGAGCACCTGCCTCAATGTCCAGCAACACACGAGCAGCTCGCTGTGGGCGATCACGCACCTGTAGGGTAGAAAGTGAATTAAAACAATCCCCTTTAAAAGGTCACTACAATGTCAAGATTGACTAGAAAAAAAATGACATCTCATTAGACTTAAAAAAAGTTATCTATCTTTAAATGTTAGGCTTATTTAGGGCTATTATATGAAGGTATATAACCTTTGTGCTCATCATGTTTGGACAAACATCCAAGTTAATTTCACTTTGATTTTATAGCAGTTCAATTCTAGATTTGCTTTAGCCACAAAACAGAATCGAGTGTAGTTAATTATTAAATATGATAATGTCTTTGAAATTAAATATCACATTATATTATCAACACACCAATGCTCAAATTTAACATTTCCATTTCTCTGTTTTCAGTTAGCCTTTGGTTACCAAGGTGACAGCTCAGCCTACTAGCTTGTGCATATAATCATGAAAATATTTAAATATCTTTTAAATTGCATATAACATTATATTACCAAAGCTAAAATGAAAATGAATCAAATGAAACATGTTTTCAATTAGCAAGCTAACATTTTAGCCAACTATCTTAGTACAGCTTTTACTTTTCCAACACTGTACTTGTAGTAAAAAAAAAAGAAAAAAAAAAAAAAAAGTTTTTGATCAGCAACAAGAATGCACGATAACACGCTATGAAATGTAACAAACCCAGATTTGCACCAAAACCTCTGAAAGAACAAAATTCTCATTGCACCTAAAGATCTGGGCATTTTATTGCTTTTGTTAATGCAAAGTGTACAAAGGACAAAAGAATGAGAGCAAGATAGGAGAGTGTCCTAATGGGTAACTGCTGATCTCTAGCCAGTGGTACGTAAGAAAGGATTAGAGCAAGGACAGACAGCTCAGTGTCCAGCCTCATCACCAGTGTCTCCAGTTTTAAAGAAATGGGTGTTGACAACTCCTTGTCTCTGCAGGGAAGGATTGAGGGCAGCCAGCTGATCACCCAAATGGCAAGTGGTTATCTGAGCAGCACTGGCTGGTCTGTTTTCCCTGGCATACATGCATTATTTACACTAGGTTGTACAAAACCACACACGAGGAAGGGATAAATAAATATTTAAGGGTGCTATCTCAACATTTCAACTTATTCTGTCCAAAGGTTACCACTGAACAAACAGAATTAAAATGGCCCACTTACTGCCTGACCCTCAACGGCTGCTCTCTGCCTGCCCAGGACATCCTGTAGCTGTGTGAAGTGTTGGATGAAGGCCACCACCTCGGCCTGGAAACGCTGGGTATGGACATACTGTACTGAGGCCATTTGAAGAGACACCTTCATATCATATTCTCGCTGCAGCCAGGGGTCAGGTTCTCCATACCTGGAGATAGAGGCAATGTCAAAACCAAATCATAAAGTTTGGTCCAATTATAAGTAATTCTATTAAAATCTGGAAAGCAGCAGAAAAGATTATGGGAGTTTCAGATTCCTACAGTGACTCTACTCCCATCTGGTATAATAATCTTTGCACTGGTAACAAAACGTTCATTTCCAAATGCTGGGTTGAATGTGGTATTTACACTTTGAAAAGATCTATACAATGGATTATGGGCTCAAGTCCTTTCAGATTCTAAAAGATGAATTCTCTTCTCCCAGGATTCTCCTTTTTCTTGTATTTAAGATTGAGATCTGCGCTGAAAGCATATGGTGTGCCCTGGTCGACTAAACTATCTCCTCATCCTATGATAAACTGGATAGATTCTAGTATGGATTCTAGAGGTATTGTGAGTATAATTTATAAATCACTTGTGGTACGACAGTACTCAAATATTCCGATTGAGAGATTCTGGGAGAGAGAACTTAACACTGTGATTCACTGGGACATTGTTTTGCTACCTCAAAAAACCCAGCACATCAAATGATTCATTATAAATTAATCTATAAGGTGTATGCCACCCCCTGTTTATTATATAAAATGAAAAGAAAGCCTGACCCCTTATGTCATCTATGTTGCAGCACAAGTCAAGGTACATATATGCATATATTCTGGGACTGTTCTAGAATCAAGTTGTTCTGGTCCTCGGTGCAGGACATATTGACTGATCTTCTAAAGACTCAGATTCAAAAGGATCCACTGCTTTTTCTTTTGTTGGATGATTCTTCGCTATCACTGTCTGTCAATCAAATGAGGATTCCCCTAGCTATGTCTATTTGGATGTCCTATTTGCTGGACATTTCCCTTTTGGAGTATACCACAACCAAAGTGCATGGCACCACCAGAAGGACAATACAATTTTGGTTGGACCTTATTGAGACTTTATCAGACCTCTTGACATCTTGATATGTACTGGTTATAACTCTAAACAATGATTCCCCCTCCTTTTTTCTCTCTCTCTCTGTATCTTATGAATGTGGGCGTTTCTTGGGCTCTGATGTAAATAGTTATAAATCTAAAATGTTTAAGAAATAAACAATAAAAAAAACAAAAAATAAATAAATCAGACACAAAATGTGAAAATATATAACTATATGTAATATGCATTAATTAAATTATATAAAAGTGAGAAAATACTTGTATATGTTGTAGACAAGGGCCTCTCCACCATGCGTTGTGAAACGCTCTCTGTACAGATCCCCGTGGGGTGTCAAATCACTCAGTGACAAACTTCCCAGACTTCCTTGCAATGCCAGATCTCCATCTGAAAGTGACACATAAATTTAGCAAATGTCAATTTAAAAAAAACTTTTTTTATTCTGATTTGAACAAATTTCATTATACTTATACACACCAATCATTTCCATATGTGTAAAGAGCTTAGAGACACTAGCTTTAGCAAGCTCATTGGTCTTCTTCCTCAGTACCAGTGATAAAGAGTGAACCTGTGAAGGAAGTACACAAGTCATTTTTTTTTATTATTATAGAGTGCAATAGTCAGGTTCCAGAAGTAAAAACTCCATTCATTTTCTCCATAAGGAAATTGATTTTTAAACAAAAATGTTTAAATGTTTAAAGACAGACCTACTATAAGTTCCGCGGTTATTAATCGATGGTATATGCTTTTGCTGAAGCCACCAGCCTGCATAATTTTAACTTACTTTTAAAAGAATCATGTTCAACAGCTGAATTTTTGGTGAAGAACTACATTACACATGATGCTATTCCAAAAATTCCACCAGAGAGTCAAAGCATAGCATATCGAGCCTAAAGAGCTTGCAAGGGAACGCCCACTCCCATGAAGCACAACGAAAGACGTAATAGAATTTCAAAAACATTTTTGCTTTAGGTAAATGTCCGCAATGTAGCAGATCGGCTTGGCTCATGGCTTATAACGCTTTAATGAAAACTTATCCATATGGGAAAAATGAATGGAAAAAAAATGCTACCAGGAACAACACAGCTGAAAAAGTGCAAGTATAGAGTACTAATGCACTCTATACTGCCCATCATTTTTTTTATGTAAATTTGTTTTATAAATGTATTTTTTACACCATTTATTAATTTATATAATTATTATAATTTTTTGCATAATTTCTATTGTACCTTTAAATCTAGCTTTGTATTGACCCTTTCCTCAATCTCTGGATACAAGTCTTCCAGATCACTGAGGGCACTATTTTCCAGTGAGTGTTCAGGTATAGGCTGAGGTGTGGTGGTAGGCACTTTCACAGCATGGTTATTAGCAGTAGAGCCGATGCCAAAGAAGTCTAGAATCATGACCCATGTTTGCAGCGTGATGAGAATATCCAGGCAGTTGAAGTCCACGTCTACACTACGACCAATGCTGCCATACCGTGTTTTAAACTCAGGGTGCCGCCTATCAACCATTAGCACGTTTATATGTACCAAAGAATCGTCAAAGTCTGACCGTGGGTGTGGAGATGGAGTTTGGCGGGATGGGGATGGAGGAGGGGTGCTGGGGCACTCTGCATCCTTTTTGCTCTTCCGACTGGAAGCAGATGGTGTACTGGGGTGTCTCTGATACAACTGGAAAACATTCTGTGCCTCTTCAAATTGCGCTGGAAGAGATCGTGGCATTTCTGGGCACAGAACATTGGATGTTGTTGGGCACGACTGTGACAGGTACTCCTTTGGACTGAAGGTGGAGGGCTTTGGAGCACCTCTGGACACCATAAGGTGTTTGTACTTTGATTCAGGGTTTGGCTCTAGCAGGTCTTCCATTAACAAGGAGTGAAGGGCTAGTTGGATGGAGACTGAATGGGGATTATCTTTGGTGAAGTCTCCCTCCAGGTCTTGAAAGCGCAGACTGACCAACCCTTGAGATCCTTGGCTGAGGTCTCCACTCAACTGCACTTGCAGCTCAGAGACCCGAAAGTTGGCCCTCACTTGGGTAAAAGAAGGAGGCTGGAGAGGGGGGCTCTCGTTTTGCAGTGGAAGTGTTGCTGAAAGGGATGATGACAATGAGGAGTAAGAGAGGCCAACATAAGGAGGGTCACGGGCAAAGAGCCCACCTTGCAGATCAGGGAAGCGATGCGGTTTAGTGGAGGAGGGTGTAGGAGGTGGTGGTGTGGGGGGCTGACTGGGTGTTACTCGCTGATCTTCGATGAAGGAGAGATTATCGAGAGTTTGAAGGACCTGCTCATACACAGACTTGCAAAGACACACCTGAGAGAAGAAATCACAACTTAAAATTCTGGAATTTATATATGAAAAATAAATAATCTGTTATGCTATGCATTTTTATAGTGCTTTACCTGGACAGCATTAACAAATTTGCCTTCCACTCTCATTAACCCAGTGCTCTGGTAAGGTTCTTCACTTGACAAAAAGGTAAATTGTGAGTTTTCATCAACAGGGACTTTCTCGACAGTGAGCTTGATGGTGGCATCTTTTAAAATATGAAATGCTAAAAGTAGGAAAAGACAAAGATGGAGATGTTGAAAGGTGCCTTGAAAGTACTTAATTAAATGTAAATATAAAAAAAGCTTCACAAATTCCTAAAATTTTAAGAATTTAAAAACTGACCTTTTCCTCTGCTCAAATACTCAAAGAAGTCATGCCGTGTAAATTGTAGCTCATTCAGATTAATGTTGCCATGAGAAGGTGAGGGTCCAGAAGTGGAGCTGCTGTTAAGTCGTGCTCCTTTTCTTAAAACCATGTTTGTGTTGACAGAATAGAGTCTTATATTCTTTACTTCAACCTGCAGTTTCTCCCCTTCAGAGTCTTGCCCTGTAATAAAGTTTTGAATTCGTATGCTCCCCAAATGTCCAACAAGCAGCTCAGGGTGACCAGGCTTTCTAGGGATAGACACAACTGGGGATTCTATACTGACGTCTAGAGTCAGCTTGACCAGAAAAGAATCCAAGCCTGGGTCCTTTTCAGGCACAAAGAAATCGTCTTCCTCAAAAGGGTCAAGTGCCCAGTTAGACTGGCTCTGCCTCCTAGATCTTCTGTATGGGTTATCAAAGAGAGATACCATACCACTATACTCTGCTGTTTTCGTTGCCAATACTGTGGAGACTTTTGTAGCTGCAGTCTTCAGCATAGACCGGAAGTTGTCCTCCACTTCATTTGCTGATAAACTGAGCTCTTTCAGGAACTTTGCTGAGTGGTTATAGTGTAAAGATGCCATCTGAAGTTGAAGGGAGCATTCTCCCTGGGACTTTTCCATAAAGCGGAAACTCAAAGCTTCAGAGGGAGCCATGCCAGCAATGGGAAAGAATGCCACACCATCTGTGGAGGAGCTGTCTTCTACACTTCCAATACTGACCACAAATTGACTTTTGCCACCTTCTTGAGTCAAGTCCACAAGCTGAATGCATCCTAGAGAGCCATTGACATCCAATCGACTTCCCATTGAAACATTGACTTTTGTCCCATTTATACTGGCCGTAGCAATTTTCATGCCTTTCTTCTCACCTCCCAGAACAGTCCCGGTGGTAACAGTTCGCAAAAGCAGCAAGTTTAACCTGTGAATTTCAACTGTTAACTCCTTATTCTGGACATAAGTGGACTGATAGTCCTCATTGTCTTCTCCATTAGGCAGTGGTGTTAGCTGTTGTGTTGGAGAGTTTTCTTCTTTGGGGAAAGACTGCTGAAGGAATTTCAGAAGCTCTACCATGGTTTCAGGGTTAAGGATTATATCCAGGTTGTTGACCTGCATGGAGGTTACCTGCAGAGAGCTGTCCAAGTTCATGGAGGGGCAGTCTGAGCTGACAAACTGGTATTCCAACTTAATAAGAGCCTCCTGGTCTCTCAGGGGAGAGCCCCATGGAGATGCCTTGTCAAAAGCAAGATCTGAGGAGTCCCTGTGCAAACCTGGCAGTTCTGGAGATTTACTGTCTGGTGAAACAGGTGACGTGGGCTGGCTTTCTCGAAGACTTCCAGTAGGTACATCGAAACTTAGGTGTTTATGAGATGCAACAAGAAGATCAAAGTCAGAGCCATATGTCTGCAATGTGTCCACAAGGTAGAGCCCATGAACTGTGAGGGAAACCATAGCATCATAAGGCCGCTTTACGAAATGTGCATTTGTTCCAAACACTTTCAGGACAGAAATATACCGGCCCCCACTTTCAATGCCAAGTTGCATGTAATTGATATTAAACTCTACAAGGAGAAGTCTAGATTCCACAAGCATCTCTCGAGTATGTTGCTCAAGTGTCATCACACTCTTGGTAAGACTTTTATCATAACCCTGGAGCTTCCAATCACTATCTTCTCTTTGAAAGATCTTCTCATGACGAAGTGTAAGAGGGTCAGGGGATCTAAGATTCTCCCCCTCCTTGTCACCTCCATCTGCCCCTGAATTACCAAGTCTAGCCAAGCAGCTTTTCAGGGCAGTCATCTTCTCCAGGTTGATGTGCACTTTGAGGTCTGGTAGTGTTCCTGAGAGAACAGCCCCTGGGAACTGAGGGTCTGACGTGTATCGCAGTCTTTGTTCTAGCTGTAGTAGAACATTGAATTTCTCCACCACATGAGTGGGACCCACTTCACTCTCCTGTAGATGTTTCCAGTTGTCTTTATAGTGGCCAACCATGATCTGTAGGTCATTGAAAGATAAGGAGTACTTCTCATACAGGTTCCTGCTGACAATTTGGGCACCTTCTGGTGACTTAAGGCTGGTAATATCACAAGGCCTCTCCTGACCTTTGACATCCACCTCTTGCTCTGGAGGTGGAGTCCCAGGAGGTGTTGCTAGTGGTGTCTGGAATTCTTCATCACTCTCTCCTTCTGTTTGAGAGGTCTTATGGTTTGTTTTATGATCTTCTGTGGGAGCAGAAATAAAACTGTCAGAAGTGGCCATCAACTGCAATAAATTCAGAATGCGTGAAAAGGCTACAGAAGAAAATTTGATTTGCCCAGTACCAGTTACCTTGGGAATTAGTAAGAAGAATACGCCCAAGGTCTACCACAACTAGCATGGGGTCTTCAGACTGAAAATCATCCGGGAAGATGACTTGAGGGGCACATATATCCAATTTCATAGTCCAGTGCTTACTGTTCTCCTGTGAAAGGATTGAGAATCGTGTGAATCTAATTGAGACTGTAACTGAATGTAATAAAAAAAAATAATCCTCTTACAATGAACTCTCCGACTAGCAGCTGATCAATGGTTTGTCTGATTTCCGCCTTGGTTTGCATCTTCAACTTGTTGTATTGCCTCCTGGCTGCTTCAGCCACTCTCAGCTCTAACTCAGACTGATATCCAAACCCTGGAAAATGTAATGTAAACAATAATAAACTGATATTTCACAAAAGCAATTTAAACTGATTTAAGAGGGATGTTTATCCTCAATATGCACCGGAGGTGTGGACCCTTCCTTTGTAGAAGAACTCAGCCACTTTCTTGATAGCCTGAGGGTTATAAATGATATTGAGAGGACTGGTATTGACCTCCAGTCTCCTCTCAAATTTGCTCCTTATTGGATTACGTTCATAAATCATCTCAAAGACAGGAGGTGCTGATGATTCTATATCAGAGCCTGAAGAAAGGTAAAGTAAGTTTTTATTCAGCCTTCATAGACATTTATTTGTACATAGGTGTTTTCATACAGTAGATGCAGATTACTCACCAAGATTGCCCATTTTTGCGATATTAGTTGGTTGACTGATAGCAACAACAACCTTATCCTTAAATGAAAAGATTTATATTTACATTTATATTTTGTCACAGATATTTTCAGTACATGCAGATAAAAGTTCTAGGGCACAACGTTACTTTAAACGTGGGCAAAATCGTACCGGTTTTGGTGAAACAAGGACAGGAAAGACGGAGCCCTGGGTTGTGAGATCCCGGAGAAACAGCCCACCAAGTTTCACTGTGAGTAAAGATGACTCAGAGCGAGGAAGAGACTCAACGCCGATCTTCACACCTGTAAAGCAAAATAAAAAAAAACATAAAATTAACATTCAAAATTGATCCAAGCCATTGAGCTTTTATTTAAATAATAAGTAAATATATATATTAAAAAACCTGAAAACTCCAGCTGAATGACCCCACTTTCACTCAAAAGATGTTTGATTTTATCTTGATGGTACAGAGTGACAGCTGCTTTCTCAAGGATAAAGTCCAGCCGTGCAAAGAGATGATCCCTTCTTGTAAAGGTATTCAGTGTTTGTGAATCCTCCAAAGGATCAAAGAGATCATCTGTCTCAGCTGCTTGGAGGAGAGTGGTGTCTTGATACACAATGCATAATAGTATAGAAATGTTGTATATAAAATGAAAAATTATATTAAATCATTGTTATAAACCTCTTTTACTGGTAAGCATAACTGGAAAACTCACCAAGAATTTCCCACTGGGCAGTGCCTGGTAAAAGGTCATCTCTTTCAGTACCCCCATACCAGCCACCCCAGCCTGGGAACCAAGACTGCAGATACTGGATCATGCCTGAACTCCCACTTTTAGGTATGGAGCCTGAGGGAGAGGTGGCTGGGGTCTCGTTTATTATGGGCTCTCGTAGACTCTAAATGGATATGAGGGATGATTAAAATACATGATTAACTATTGTGGGATTACATTTAACAAATGTTTAGACTGTGATTAAGATAATAAAAAAAATTTTTTTTGTATTAGGCTACACAGTATCACCCATGACTTTTCACTCAAACATTTTCATTTTGCCCACAACTAGGGCACTAAAGTAAGTCATCTCAGCTTGCCTCTGCAATTTCCTCATGTTTGCGGAAGGAGACATAAACAGTTTCCCGGAGAATCTGCAACTCCTCCAGTGTCTGTTCATCTTCAATCCTTTCCAGCTCACTCTATTGATGTGAGAGACACATATTAAAAAAAGAGTAAGATTTCCTTTTTTCCCCAAACTCAAGAACACCACATGCAAAGGTAGTGAGCTCCGAGACATTGTGACAATCTAACTTTATTGAGAAAACCCTTCAATCCTTTAAGTCCATAATTCTTACCTCCTCCTGTGGACTCAAAGTATCTCCCTTAAGCCTGTGGACATACAGGCTAGTGTAGAGTTTGGCATCATGCGCCCTGTGCAGAGCAAACTCCCAGCTTCCCTGTCTGCGCTGCTCTCTGATTTCATTCAGGTTGGCATTAATGGCAAACATCCACCACTGCCGACAGCTTCAACAATAAAGAAGACATTAATCTAGAAACACAATACCATTGTTAAACAAAAGATTTTTCAGATTTTAATCAACACAACCTATTTAGAGGTTTCAAAGCTTATTTCAAAAATATTTTTGCTTGTTAGTAATAAAAAAGAAATCTCATTACTTTCCAAAAATGGGAACTTTAGGTCTCCACTTTCGAAAAAGAGTCTCCCTTTCTCGTCGCTCCAGTTCTTTGAGGAATGCCATGATCTGTTGATACTGAACCTGTAATAAAATGCCAATTTAAATGACATTGTTAGTTTACATGAAAAAACAACTGTAAAAAGGCAACAAAGGGTGGTTTCACATATGTTCAGGTATACAAGTTATATCAGCCCAAGAGTGCTTAGAGGGCTCAAATAAGGTGAGAAAAAAAAACATAAAAGGAAAGATTCATGAGATTTGAAGTTTTGAGATTTGAAAATCTTTAAAAATGTTACCTGTGAGAGACGAAGCGAGAGGGGTTCCAACTGTACTTGGCCCTCAATGCGAGGTGTATTACGAGATCGTAGTGGTTCTTTTGAGGCATTTCTCCTCAACAGCACAGAGGCACATACTGGCTCAAATATATACTGATGCTCACGGTTCTGCATACATTTACTCATCAGCTCCTGTAACAGACAATTGTTTGAGAAAGAGTTTACAAGAAGCATTAGCCATTGTGCTATTTAGTGTCTTGACATTATCATAATCTACCTGTACTTCTGTTGAGGGAAGATCTCCAAGAATGGTGCACTCTGTGTCCCAGTACACACTGAATTCACTGATTTCCAGCTCCTTCTGCCGAATAAGCTTCTGAGCCTGTGAGTGAAGAGTTTAACTTTCATATCCCAATATGTAAAGAAAGAGCCACTTTATGAAAATACCAAGCAATATGGATAACTCACTGGTTCTTTGGAGCAGTTCTGTGCGGATACATTCTTGATACAAACACCAAAAGCATACGGTTTCTCAGGGTTGGAGAAATCATCTTCAAAACGTAAGTGGACGCCTTGAATTTTCAACTAATAACATGCAGAAAAAACCATAATAAAAGTGTATTTCTGACATTAAACTATAACAGCAGCAGAGTGCAAGTAAAGAAGTAAATATGATAATAGTGAAAATTACCTCAATATTCTCAACGATTCGAGTCACAACAGATGCTGTGGCAGAGTACCAATAAGATTCTCCCTTCTGCTCACATTCACTCTGATAAATAAAAAAAAAAAAAGAAAAGGAAAAAAGTTGCACAATTCATAAATAAAAAGGTTTAAAGTTATTCATAGATCAGAGCACAAAAAGGATTATTTTTTATTTTCCGTAAAATAATATAAAAACAACAAGAATGAAAATAATAGCATAAAATTAATTAATAGAAGGAAAATCACTTCAAATATATTAAACAGGCTAAATTACACTAAACACAGACTTTTTACAAATGGGAATGCTTGGAGCCTGTCATTTCAATTAGTAAAATGTTCCACATTTTAAGCATAAATGCATAAAAGTGAAAATTAAATAAATAGATTTATAAATAAATAAATTTAACCACAGGTGATTCTGCTGATATTTTCAAACAGACCTTCCACTTGTCCTCTAGCGCCTTGAGCAGCTGTTTCTTTTGCTCTTTCTCAGCTTCCCTTTCTTGTGCCTCATCATATTCCTGTGGGGGGGCAGGGCCAACAATCAGGTTCAGCTGGGACATGCAGATGACCCATGGGTCACTGTGTGGTCGATAAAAGGGAATCTGGAGGGTGATCTTCCCAATGACACCTGAAAAAAAAATATATATATATATATATTAAAAAAAAGGATAAAATACACATTTTTACCTAAACACCACCATTCAAACGTTTGGGATTGGTAAGATTTTTTTGATGTTTTTGAAATAAGTCTCTTATGCTCACCAAGGCTAAAAACAGTAACATTGTGAAATATTATTACAATTTTCTATTTTAATTTACTTTAAAATTAGGGCTGGGTTAAATAAATAAATAAATAAATGATTTCTCAATTTGAATTGATTTTGATTCTCATTTTTATGAACCAATATCGATTCTTAAATCCCAAGATTCCAATCTTTTAGTTTATGCTGTTTTCAGTGGATGAATGAACAGAACATTGTAGAGCACCTCCCATCTAATAAATCACAAAAAGCTTTGTGCTTTTTACTTTTGATATGAAAAAGTCTCATATTTCAAATTTTGTCCAACTTATACAACAATAAATACTGCAAATGAACTGATCACTGATCAGAAGGTATTTTAAAAGATACAGTAACAGAAACATCAAATTCTCCAAAGCTGTTTGCCAAGCTTTCAATTACATTTCATATTTGAAATCACCAATGAAATCTGACAACAACTGTCACATAAATTTAGTTTTTAAATGCTCGAATCATGACAAAAAAAATTTTCAGGCTGGATCAAGCTTATGCGCATGCACAGTCCTAAATGCGCGTCTCTTGTGCCTTATTTCTATAGAAACTGGAGCTTCTAACGGCCGCTGCAGTGACGAGATGACTTTACCAGTCGGCGATTGGCTCTTATTTAGAAGGCGGGACTTATTCCGCCATATTGGCGTTGCACTTTCTCCCATTCAAAACAATACGAGTGACATGTCTTGTGTTATTCTATAATCTTTGATACAAGTATTATAATCTTACTGACACAAACAGTGTGTAATATTTATTTTCTAAATATCTATTTATACCACTGAGCAATTGATAACATCTAAATCTTAGGAAAAAAGTAAATATATTTTCAAGTGTCATCATGCCACTGCACAAGAATATCCAGATAATCCTGTTTTGACATACTTCTGCTGTGCAAGAGTTTCCTTAATTCCCACAATTAAGATCCCAAGACGCAAATACCTAACCTTCGGCTGGAATAAATGACATTAGTCTTGATGTTTGTGCAGACAGCCATTGAGTGTAATGAAAATCAAAATACATTCATTTAGGTTTAAAGGTGCATTTAGTTTTACACCAATTCAAACACATGAATATTACTTTTGACAACTATACTTAAAATGACAAGTACAAACACAACATCTCAGTTAGTCCATCTCACAGCAGCCGCCATGCTGAGATCACATGACCAGCAGAATACTAATCTTTAGGACATCATCTTGAAAGGCCTGCCTAACATCAGATCAGTTTGTTTATTTCCCCCCCCCCCTATTATTTAGTNTATTTAGTTGATTGATTAATTAATCAAAAGGGTATTTCAATAAGGGCACACTGAGAGGTGTAGTATAAAGTCCAGGCTATTATCATATCAGCCAGCAAAACATACAAATTACTAATTGAATTGGAATAACACTAACCTGCTTTGACCTCAAAGGGCAGATCAAATCCTCGGAGTGCATCTTTTCTTAGTGGGAGATTCTCCAATTCCACTGCCCCTGGATGATTACAAAATGCACACTTCACATAAATGATACACAACACAGACAGTCAACTCTGATTAAAACAGACCAAAACAAATTCAAATACCTTTGAGAAGAGCAATGGAGAGCTGGTCAGTGTTAAGGTTGCTCACATATTTGCCCAGATATGTGTTGAGCACCCAGGCAACAAGTCCCTCCAACATTATGGGAAGGGAAGAGTGCCCTTGGATTAGTCACTTAAAATAAATCCTAGCAGAGAATGAACTTCACAGTTATCCTTCACTCCAGTCATCTGAAGTCTGAGGAGTCAAAGAAACACAAACTTGACATCTGATCTCACAACAAATTTGTAGTTCTTTTGAACCAGTGCTTCTCAAGCTTTTTGAATCAAAGGCCTCACACACTCAAAAAAATATATTTTTTGATGCTCTTCACTTTATTTAAACAACTTATTTTGATTCAACACCATTGTATTAGGTTTCTGGTTCAAATTTAATTGCTTCATGTTAAATTGACTTGAAACGATTACTTTTTGACTTAACTTGATGTTTTCATATTAAAATAACATGTTTCAATCAAGTAAACTCAACCAGGACTCAAACAGGACTTTCACTTCCCATCATGCTTTGCAAAGGGGCTGCTCTGGGAGAGTAAATGTTGAAATAAAGTGTTATTTTAAGCAGTTTTTAGCAACATGAGAAAATGGAGAGACTTTTTAATGTTTACTGTTCTATTATGTTGGCATTTAAAAGTTTCTGTTATGTTAATAGTTTTGGGGTTACCATTGTGGTGAAGTGTAGAACATGTGCTTGGGTTGAGGACCTGCTAACAACAATTAAAGTTGTTTTAATAATAAAAAAACAACTATTTTGGGCATGCCATAGATGGAATAAAACCATCTTCTGGCAAACACCTAATAATAAGAGTCTATAGAATAAAGATTTTGTAAAAGTTGTGAAAATTATTCTTGAACGCATTCACTAAATAAACTAATCAATTAAACTAGATTACTTGTTTTAATTTCTGTTTGATATTAATTTTAGGATAATTAAACTTAATGGTTTTAAAACAAAATTAAGAATGTTAACCAGATTCAACTAAATGGCATCGAGTAAACCTTATGTAATAAATTTAAGTTAACTGAAATAAATAATGTTAATTAAATGCAGATTAACCAAGTTACATGGAACCTGTTGACATAAAAAAAATTAAAGTAAATCCAACGTATCATTTTTTTGAGTGCATTTTCCCCACAACAATACTCTAAGGCCCAATGACTTTGGGGTTTTTGTGGAATTTGCTATGAAAACACTTCAGAGGTTTAATGCTTGTTTTGTCTGACTATAAATCATTTTAAAATCTTGATCTTGAGACCCCCTTGTAAGTTTGCTGAACTTCGGTAAAGTTGGTTTTATATTCGCACATTCGGACTTCTGATAAATTAAGACTTTCCAATAAATGTGCAATAAATTAATGTTTGCGAATTTTAAGCAGCGACATGATATTGACAACCAACGATTGTCAACTTACAACATTTTTCACAGTCGATCAAAATAGGCAAGTATTGTTTTAATGGCATATTTACTTGTGAATGTCCACTGAATGTCCAATGTAGTGTGATTAACAAGGCTATTGAATACGGATGTCCGAATGTGCGAATATAAAACCAACTTTACCGAACTGTTTGCTGAGGTGCCCTAGGGGGCTCTGGCCCCCTGGTTGGGAACCACTATCCTGAACAAATATCTGCCACACCAACATAAACAGACAAAAACCAATATGAGTGATTTTCTGACCATCAGCCAGACAATTTCTACAGTTTGTACAGGAGATGTGAAGGGGGGTTGATAGCCGCAGTCACTTTCACTGCATCTTTTTCCATACAAACAAAGTGAAAGTGAGCCTGTCATTTTGCCTAACAACTCATGAGGGTGAGTAAACAATTACAAAATTTAAATTTTTAGGTGAACTAATAACTTACCATTGTAATGAGACTCTCCTATTCCTAGGTCAACCGCAGTCTATGATCATTTCAGTCCAAATAAATATAAGACCTCCACTATCCAAGCCAAACAGAGTCCTCCTCTCGGAAGCGAAGCTGTCCTTGCTGGCTGAAGAGAAAGTAAAATATCTCCTTTCTTTTTAAAGATCCTTATATAACAACCACAAACGAAAACAAACTACTGCATGTGACGAACTAAACAGCACAGCTCTCTGTGGCTCAACGTCAGTGACACGGGCAGCGTTAGCACGAGCGCTCGTCCTTTAGCACTGCTAGACAACTTTAAAACATGACCAACAACTGGACACAATGACCGGTCACAGCCCGTAGCTTAGTTCTGCATTGGTCCGAGTCTCTTGCGAAATGCGCTCTGATATGTAAGCACCCTTTGTTGCGGGTCCACTGCGCTCATCTCTTAACTTCCAACATGTCAAACTGAATTCATGAAACGCTTCCTGGAACCCGCGACACTTCCGGTCATGTGCCAAAACAAAGCGATTTTTCCGTCATTGGGGAGAAATGACCGTCATGTGACATCTAGCGTTTGGAGGTCGACCTTATAGTTTATTACCGCTGGGCTATTTATCGGTAATGGCGCAAATATTGGCTCTTGAGAAATTTGATATAATAGAAAATCGCCAGGTGATATCAGATCGACGTATGTGTGTGACGTTTCTATCGGTGCAGTTCCTGTTTTCTACATATGAGGGCGGCAGAGTTACACGTAAAGATTTTTTCTGCAGGACTGTTCAACTTCAACAAGTTGGCCTTAGGATATTTAATTTTACAATTTAGTATATTATTTGTATTTATACTTGTTTATTTTTTAAAGGCACTGTACATGGTTATTATGTTTAATTAAGCATTATCATTTTGTAATCTACCTCATTTATCTCTGCTTTCAAGCAGCATGTTCCTGCATCTCTGAACTTCAGTACAGCTATCCCATGAATTCATTATCTGACAAATTGCACTAAGCGGTGTAATCCGCACAGACCCTATATCCAGTGTAATCTCCAGCCTTCCAGAGGCTCCACCTCCCCCCCATACATTTGAGCGGCAAGCAGACATAAGAACTGTTTGCCATATATCTTGAGATGAAATATGCCACTCTTCTGCCGAGCACATAAAATAACAATAATCCCTGCACATGTGGAGCTCTGCATCCCCCTGGCTGGTCGTGTGCAACCACATAATCCCAGCCTGCCTACAATAGCATAGAGGGCCATCTGTTCAGCTCATAGCCCTTTAAAACTACACATCTGGACAGTGGAGTGGGGGCAGTGCTCTCCACAACCCCCTGAAGTTCACTTCTGAGATATTCTGTCACTATTCTTACTCAACATAATCATAGAGATTCTTGATACCATATACTGTATGTCTGAAAGCATAAATGTCTCTTTTGAAGGTAATGTTCTACAATAGACTGTATAACCTAATCTGACTTTTACCAAAATCCAAACCAGTGGTTCTGAATGTTTTTTCTTACGAATCAAGATTTTGCATTGGACATCAAATGGTAGTTTATGCAAAACAAATATTGCACAAATGTTTTATTTGTCCAAAGTATATTTCACATATATGCTAAATATATGTTGTAAACTGCATGGCTTAAGGAATATGTTTGTTAGTCTGAAAATATGTTTTGTTCAGACGTTCAGTTACTAAAAAACGAAGAAAAAAAATGTACGTAAGAGGCAAGAAATTTCTAATTTTGTAATACATTTTGGGTAAATGCAAAATGTATTTATTTTCCAAATATATTTGATGCAGTGAGATCCAGTCATTTTCAATAAAGAATAAATAAATAACAAATGAAGAGTAAATTCTAGCAAATAATAAAACTTTTAATAATTGAGTACAATGTTGAATAAAATAAATGAAAGACACCCAAAAATGAAATTTCTGTCATTAATTACTCACCCTCATGTCATTCCAAACCCGTAAGGCCTTTGTTTGTCTTCAGAACACAAATTAAGATATTTTTGATGAAATCCGAGGGTTTCTGAACCACACATAGGCAGAAACGTTATTGCACCTTTTGAGGTCCAGAAAGGTACGTAAGACATCATTAAAACAGTCTACGTGACTACAGTGGTTCAACATTAATGTTATGAAGCAACAAGAATCCTTTTTGTTTGCCAAACAAAACAAAAATAACGACTTTATTCAACAATTTGAACTGTTTTCATACCCAGTTGACGTAGTGAACACACTTCTGAGACCTATAATCTGAGATAGAATTTGAGTATGATCTGAGTATGTTAAACTTTGCCAAGAAAGAGAAGAGAACAAGAGTGCCTAAGGGAACAAGTACAAGAGAACTTACATTCTCCTATACCTGTGATTAAGTCAGATAAGAAAAAGTCAAGTGGTCTATCCATTATGTCAGACGGTGTTTTAGCAGCAGGTCGGTGTGACCTGGTCAAATGTTAGAGCTGCAGAAATAATATATACCCATTGTAGTTTTGACACCTTCAGAACAAAGACAGCAAAGCAAACATTTTTCAAATACCAGATCTTACACATCTTATAAAACACTTCTCTGGAAAAGTATAGTACACTTGACTGTCAATTCTAAGAAACATCAGTCATTGGTATACATCCAATATCTAACAGAAAGCACAAGTAACAAAGATCTATTTCTTAAAGTTTATGAACATGTGAGTACAGGAATAACATAATATTAGAAATGAACACATGCGAAATACAAGTGTATATACAGTAAACCAAACCGAATAAAATAAACTTATGATAAACTAAATACTTGAATATATGCTGGAGGTTAATATATGAATACCTGGATTCAAAGATAGAATTAAAAAAAAGAAAAATCATAAATAAATAACATGCATAAGAAAATATGAATTAAGAGATAGACTAATTTATGCATTAATAAAATATATATATATTTTTTAGAACTCAAATTGATAAAAAAAAAAAAAAAATGTAAATATAATTTAAAATCTATTTAGCAATTGTTTTGGAATATTTTTTTTAAATATTTATCAAAATATAACTACTTTATGGGAAACAAATATACCATTAACTGCATACAGGCAACAGCGAGGATTCGGGATGCAACCTGTCCTTGTCAGCTGGTTAATTATGATAATATGTACCAAAATACATAAATTAGTCAGAGTGTCAAATACACTGAACATTGGTTTATGATAAAGATATGCAAAGAGTTTTCTCATTCCCTATGCAAGTTAGTATATAAAAATTATATACACACTTCATTTGGTTTACTAAATGCACGTTTATATCATTAGTTGTATTTTATTATCTGCATTTTGCATTGTCTTGTTTTCCATGATCAGAAAAGCCAGTTGAAAACCACTGCTCCAAACCATCATAATGTAGCAAATATATATTTTTTAAATATATACTAAGCAAAGGATTTATTTATTTAAAAATGAACAAGATGTATTTTCCCCTTTTACCCAGCATTGACAGGCTTGCTGTAATCACACTCACCATTGTAAACTAACCAGTGTCAGAAAGAGTAGAGAGGAACAGGATGCAGGGTCATGCTGCTCTTGTTTTCAGGGAGTTGAAAGGGATTTCGTTCTCAGGTCATAGTCCACCATTGGTTGAGTGGACAGTTGGAGGATCAGTTTCATTTGTCCTGAATGTAAAACAATTTTGGCCCCTGTTCAAGTAAACACACAAACCTTCATAACATGCCTACATGTTCATTTGACATTCTGTTGTAACCTTTGTATCTTTATTGATAGGAAATAATTCATGAGTTTTAGGCCTGGTTTCATAGACAGGGCTTAGGTTAAGCCAGGAGTAGGCCTTAGTTAAATTAGGGCATTTAAGTAGCTTTTATAAATGTGCCTTTTTATGAAAAAAAACATTACTGGTCTGAATCTTTAGACAATGGCACTGACATATTTCAAGATAAATCAGTACAAGCTGCTTTCAGTTAAAACAGCTCAAACATGCATTTTAGTCAGGGACTAGGCTTAAAGGGTTAGTTCACCCAAAAATGAAAATTCTGTCATTAATTACTCACCCTCATGTCGTTCCACACGCGTAAGACCTTCGTTCATCTTCGGAACACAAATTAAGATATTTTTGATAAAATCAAATGGGTCAGTGAGGCCTGCATTGCCAGCAAGACAATTAACACTTTCAAATGCCCAGTAAGCTACTAAAGATGTATTTAAAACAGTTCATGTGACTACAGTGCTTCAACCTTAATGTTATGAAGCGACGAAAATACTTTTTGTGCGCCAAAAAAACCCGAAATAATGACTTTATTCAACAATATCTAGTGATGGGCGATTTTAAAACACTGCTTCATGAGCTTGGAAGCTTTACAAATCTTTTGTTTCGAATCAGTGGTTCAGAGTATGTATCAAACTGCCAAAGTCACGTGATTTCAGGCTGCGTTATGTGATAAGTGTTTCGAAATTTCAATGGTTCACCACTGGGGGGCGTGACTTTGGCAGTTTGATACGCGCTCCGAACCTCTGATTCATTTCTGGGTGAACTAAACCTTTAAGCCTTGTCTGTGAACGGACCCCCTAAAGGGACGTGGTGGTGGGAAAAAATTGGGATGGGGGGAAAAATTCTCAAATCTTTTGCGTTCCTTCGCAAAACTTTGCGTTCTCTCGCAAAGATATTTTCGTTCCCTTGCAAAGATATTTTCGTTCCCTTGCTGTGAGCTCGGACAAACACTTCCTCTTAATGTCCCGCTGGCTGGCAGTAGTGTATTAGTTAGTTCCATATGTTAATAATGCACACAAATAATGCGCGGCTCATAGAGTTTGAACTTGTTGGACTCAAATAAAAAGAAATGCAGTCAGTGCTTAACTCATGGAGTTCAGTAAAGTTGGCAATATATTCACAGATTCGAGCTTCCCGGATCACCTCGTGAGCTAAACGTTGTTAAAACACAAAAGCAGTTATTTCCAATCATAGTAACCTAGACAACGAGCTAACAACCCCAATTTTCATCAAATGTGCTTTATAATAAATAAATTGGTCTCTATGAGCAGGCGGCGAAGAGACAAGTCTGTAGGGACCGTCTGAAAAGTGCAAAACCCGAAACCCTTTTGCTCATTTTATATTATGAAAAATACTCAATAACTTCACTGTAACACACTGTACTGTCACCAAATTCAGTTCACACATCACTGCTCTCCTGCTGGTTTATAGGTGCTACAACACTTAGTTTAGCAAGTAGCACAAAGGTCTTCTTTACACAAATGATTTTGGTACACAGCTTACATACAACAGCTTTTGCATGATAAATTACTTACTGAATTTGATGGCATTACGATTTATTTAATATTTTTACTAATAACAGTGAAGTTATTGATTTTGCTTCATAATAAATAATCATAAAAGTTATGCATTTAAAAAAAACAACAACTAAGTGTTCCAGTACAACCAGCAGGAGAGCGGTGATGTATGAACTGAATTTGGTGACAGTACAGTGTGTTACAGTGAAGTTACTGAGTAGTTTTCATAATATAAAATGAGCAAAAGGGTTTTGCACTTTTCAGACGGTCCCTTCCCAGATAGCAAGCACTTTTGGGCCGATTCCGGCAGAAAAGCGGCACTGTCGGCTCACTGTCGACGTCGATGAAAACATAATGGGCCATAACTCTGCCGACTGTACACAACGCATCTGGCTGACAGACAGCGTTTTCTTTATGGGCCGGTCTCGGCTGAAATAGTTGTACTCGCGGCAGGTCCCTATGCCTCGGTATAGATCTATCGGCCCGAGTTCGTTTCGTTATAGACGGGCCCCCAAATAACAAGCACTTTTGGGCCGATTCAGGTTTAAATGCGCCAACATCGACTCATTGTCAGAATCAGTGAAAAGGTAATGGGCCACAGCCGTGTCGACTGTACGGCTGACAGACGGGTTTTTCTGAATGGGCCGGTCACGACTGAAAGCTCGTTATCTGTTTTCGGCCCGAGTTCGTTTGTCACAGGTGGGCCACTGCTGGAATTAAGGACTTCAGCCACCTGAAAATGAGTTTTGGCGGTTAAATCCTGAGGAGAATACTGCAGTCCACATTTCATGTTAGAGAGAAGGATCTCGGCTGCAAAACGGTAAGTAATTTAATTTATTTAATGTTCAGTTTAGTGTTTTTAAATGGATTAATTAATGGTTTGCAATGATAACATAACGTCAGTACCCATTCGGTCCAAGAGAGTGAGAGTTTTGAATAACATGTTTATTAGAACAACTGCTGAGCTCTGGAGCAATAATGTTGGCTAATGCATGATATCGAGTTATATTTTGTTTACTAAAATCAGTCAGTCAATTCGTCTTTTCCAACGAGTGATTATTGAATTGAGTCGAAGTATGCGGTGGCGCCATATAGGCCTACTGTATCAACCCAGTTGTATAGCACAACGTTTCGGGTGGAAGAACTTAATTTTTCCTCCACAAAAACCTTCTATTAATAATTGTTAAGATGAGAGCAATAATAATTCTGTAATGAAATTGCAGCTTCGCCCTCTGAGTTCCTTTTTTATTATAGGCTATGGCATTATGCAATTTTGTGTAGGCAAAATACTTGAACTTGTCTTCCCTTACAGAAAAAAAATACACGAACTTCACATGTGCAAAAACACATGTGGTCACATGAAATTCATGTGTTTTTTCTGTAAGGGCTGCTTTAAACAGTCTGTGTCAATAAACAAATGCCATGTCAGATGTCACTTATGTTCTACCTTTGCAGTGTAAAGATGGCTTTCCTTGATGTAAAAAAAAAATCCTCTCAAATAATGCCTCTTACTGGAAAAGTTAATTTCTGACCCTGGTAATATTATATATATCCCATACAATATGTTTAAAATCATAGTACTTAATTTATTTTACTGCAATGGGGATTTCTATGATTTTGAGCGATCATAAACTAAAGTTTAACCTGAACGCACTGTTTGGAGTCTGACACCTAATCTTTTTTTACAGATATCTTAAACTCATGCATAAACTCTGGATACAATTTATCAAATATGTAGGTGTTAAAGAAAAGTAATGCTTAAGACTTAATAATGACCTAACAATATGTATTCCTTTATTTCAGAGCTGCAGTTCAGAGAAACACTGCTGAAATGGAGGATGAGGGGACCATGAAGAGGTGGCTGCAACTGGGAGCAAATTAAAAGGGCGGATGCAAGGCAAGTCTTCTTAGTGTTGTTCAGGGGCCTCATGTATAAAACTTTACGTAGATTTCATCCTAAAAGTGTGCGCACAATTTTTTTTAGGTTTATAAAGCAATGCGTACACCAGAACTGGCGCAAAATTATCTTTATAAAACCCAGTCAGCAGATGATTGTGCAAACATGAATCTCCACCACGTCTCCTCCCAGAAACCATCATATATAGAGCTTACAACACCTAGTTTTATTATGCATTACGTCATCTGCATATCATTTCCATGCATATTCCCAGCCACGTGACACCGTGTTAACTGTACAAGACATTAGGAAAATATGACGATAAATGCCATCATATTACATTGTTAAAAATCATTCAATCTCCTTGTCTTGTTTTAGAAAAAAATAAATCATATAAAATACTGTTCAGAATGTTTTCAATGAAGAGTTATTTTAATTCTTTTCCACTGCCAAATGGTGTATATATATATATATATTTTTTTTTACATATCAAATTTATGCAGTTTTGCCTATAAAGTAAACAGCCTATATTTTAGGATGTTTATTTATTTTAATTGAAACAGGCTGCCTTATTTTTGCATTGTAAATTATTGTACGACTCAGCACGTCACTGACAAACATTTTAAAAATAAAACGTACGTATCTTACCGTTTCCTTCTAAATCTAGCCTTCAAATACAATGGCGTTTTTCATAATATTAGGAAGACCATGAAATGTGTTATCTTTAGGCTACTGTCTGTCTGTGCACGATCACCGAGTGACTCCTTCAGTGTCATTATGCCATTATGTTGCTAAGCTATCTGCTTAGACGAAGTACGCATCATTGATCATTATTCGCGCAAAAATATTTTCTCCAAACACGAGTTCTGCTATGTAGAACACATTTTAAAGCGTAATTATCATGCTCCAAGCATTCCTCTATATTAAAGACCCATCTCTTGTTGATTGTTAGGATTGTCAGGCTAAATAAGGTAAACTACAACCAGAAACACTACCTACAACATCAGATATACTTGTTTCATCGTAAGAAGAATGACATTTATGCTAAAATTAGTCTGTCTGTCCCATTCCATCTCCAGAACAGATGGTTGAGATGACCACAACAGCCCTGAATGTCAGCAGAGAACATGACAACTAAACGAGCTCTGGAGACCGATCCGCTGTGTGGACCTCGTCGACACAACAGTCTTCAGCACAGATCTTCAGCAAAGACCACGAGAACCAGACGAGACCTCTGCAAAGCCACTTCAACTCCTCCTCCCTCTACATGCCATTGAGCTGTGTTCGATCTTCAAGAGAAGATATTGGATAAAAAATTTCTGAATGATATCAGTCCACAATCTAACTTCTGATGCAGCTGAATCATAATCACACTGTATTTGTTTGGCCAGAGGAAAACTGGCCCTCGACAGAGCCTGGTTTCTCTCGGGTTTTTTCTTCATTCTGTCATCCGATGGAGTTTGGGTTCTTGTCACTGTCACCTCTTGCTTGCTTAGTTGGACACCTACTATTCAATAATATTGATCTGACTGCATTGACACTATTGGATAAGAACTCAACAGAGCTGGATTATGACGTTACTGTTTTATGCAGAACTGCTTTACAGTTGAATTGAACTCATTGAACTGAACTGACACAACACTGAAATGACTTCAGCTGAACAATCACACTGTCTTTTGCTGCTTTTTGAATTCTGTTTGCATAATTGAATTATTGTTTTCCAGTTTATCACTGTAAAGCTTCTTTGAAACAAACTAATGTATAAAACACTATGTGAAGGTCACTTAACTTGAAATTTGGAAATTGTTAAGAGTTTTTGTGTGAGAAAGGATGATGTTTTTCCATTTAATAATATACAGTAAATAATTAACTTGGTATTTAGTGGTTTAAAATGTTTGTTAATAAATGTTTATAGTGTATTCATTGTTAATACCCATAGTGTATTTGTTAATTTTATAATAAAATGCCTTAAGCTTTTTAAATGGTTGAATGTGTTTTATTGCTTAATTGAATTACATTTAGCAGTCTCTGGACCACATCTGGCCCGAGGACCAAGCCGAATCTCAGCCAGATCTGTCTTACAGTGCCTGGGCCAGACCTGGGCCACATAAAACAATTTAAGTAAATTTTCAGTGTGCTGGCCAGATCTGGGCCACATCCATAAATAAGAGCCTTTTTACAGGGTGTGGGCCGCATCTGGGCCAGAGGAAGTTGTTTTTGTCCGTTTTCTGTGTGAGGACCGGTTTTGGGCCGGGGACCCAGCCAGAACTGGGCCGGAATTGAAGCAAGTATGTGGCCCAGAAGTGGGCCAGACAAATTTTGCTATCTGGGTTCAGACTTGTCTCTCCGCCGCCTGCTGAGACCAGTTTATTCTGAAGCACATTTGATGAAAATTGGGGTTGTTAGCTCGTTGTCTTGGTTATTATGATTGGAAATAGCTGCATTTGAGTTTAACAGCGTTTAGCTCACGAGGTGATCCGGGAAGCTCGAATCTGTGAATATATTGCCAACTTTACTGAACTCCATGAGTTAATGCATTTCTTTATATTTGAGTCCAACAAGTTCAAACTCTATGAGCCGCGCATTATTTGTGTGCATTATTAACGTATGTTACTAACTGAAACACTACTGCCAGCCAGCGGGACATTAAGAGGAAGTGTTTGTCCGAGCTCACAGATAATATCTTTGCGAGGGAACGCAAAAGTTTTGCGAGGGAAAATATTTGAAAAAAAATTGTTCCCTCCCATCCCAAATTTTTTCCACCACCACGTCCCTTTAGGGGCTCTGTAGAAACCAGGGCTGCGTTCAGCCCCGAAAAAACGCTGCAAAACGTTTTTTAAACGGAAACGGTGGTGCGTTGAACACCCCGTTCTGATGAAGCAAGAGTTGCAACTATGGCAGCTGAGAAGGACATTCTTTGTGTTCTTTTTGAAGACTTTTCGGAACCTGATGAAGTCGGTATAAATACATGTTTAATACTGCAAAATACGCTCGATGTTACAGTCACTGCCCTTGCCGTCCAGAATAAAACATCTCAAAAGAGTGAAGGGATTTGTGGAAACTGTGGTTCCTAATTATTGTGATCCACTTGTCTTTATGTTTATGAAAGTTTATGAAAGTATCCACAATACAATAGCAAAACATATAACATATTATAAGTATAGTATTTTTATGTTACATTAATCAGTGTCTAGCACACCTTTCTAAGGAAAGGATATGGACCATAAGACATTGCAATTACTAAATTATATTTAGACAGACTTAAAGAAGTTACAGATCCAGCAGAGTGCTCTTCATATTTAAGTTATTTTTCAATTAATGTAAATAAACATGTGCAAACAATATACTTGCTCTTGTAAATTTATTTTGATGTTAATTACATTTACGAGCTGTTTCTTTAATACCGCGTGGTTTATATGCATGTTGATGCTGATTGGGCTGACATTTTTGACACACCCACCAAACAAGAGAAAACGTATCTCAAACCTGTTGCATACCGTTTCCAGGAAACATGTCGTTCAACACGGAAACCGTAGCAAAACGTTGCGCACCGGTTTGAGCTTGAACGTGCCCCCGGCATTAGTGTTTCCTAATGTTACAAAGTTTCTCTGAGTTTTTAAAACTCAGTAAGGAAAGAAACTAGTAGGTTTACACAACACTAAAAACGGCAAAGTTTTTCTTTTGCGTTTTTCGCGTACAGATAACAAAAACGATCCCCGTTGACATGGATCAGCGAAAACGACAACAAACGCTGTATTCTGCTGCCTGGCCAGTAGTTTGATGTCACTTTGTAAAGAAACACGTAAAACATGCGCATGACGCCACTGTTTTCAGAAATTCACTTTTGTGTAGTTTACACGGAGACAATTACAGTATAACTTGCGCTTTGAAAACCATTTTCAAAAGTTTGCGTTTTCATGCCCTCCCCAAACGGCGCTGTCGTGTAAATGAACGCATAATTCCGTTTTTAGCTGAAAATGGTGTTGTGTAAACGGCCCCTCAGTTTCACAACATTGGCACAACCACAGAAGATGGACATGTTATAAATCAAGGCAATTTTGAAGAGAGGTAAGTTGGTTAAAAGTCACTGAGAAATGGCAAGGGACAGGAGGAGACTTTATTAGTCAAATATTCAAAACCCATCCTCAGCGGTGTCTGAATTCAACACTGGCCCACAGACACGTAACCATAGCAACAACAAGATCTGGCTGTTGGAGAATCGTAGCCTCATTTTGACAAATTCCTTCCTCTGTCTCATTCAACTTTTCACCTAGAAAATGAGTGGGGAGAATGAGCACAAATAAGCGTATGTTTTCCATCTGAGGTGTGTTCGTGGAGTATAGCTCTCTGTCGCTTGTCTTCCTCTGTCGTCGCTTTAATTCATGACGCCGAGTAAAACTCAAACGTCACTGTTGCTCAGTCATGGATAGCTGACACCCAGAGCAAATATATTAAGCTTGATTTTAGAAGCTTTCATCGAGAAAAAAAACCCTCCTCCAGCATCAACCTAAAAACAAAATTCTATGTGCAGCTGAAGCAAAATGAGATTACATAAAGGCACTGCATTTGCTCCATTGTTTGCTTTGCACTTTGAGAGCTTCCAGGGCTTTCTGGGTCAAAGGAAAAGGAGGAATGATACAGCATGTCATTGGTTGCACCTGCAGGAACTTACTTTTATTTTCACAAGATGGTGGCAGAAAGCAGGACTGTTTCATCTAGTTACGATATGTCTTAAAGGGTTAGTTCACCCAAAAAATGAAAACTCACCCTCATGTTGTTCCACACCCGTAAGACTTTCCTTCATCTTCAGAGCACAAATGAAGACATTTTTGATGAAATCTAAGAGCTTTCTGTCCCTCCATTGTCAGCTACACGACTACCACTTTTTGAAAGTTCATAAAGAGATTGTAAAACTAATCCATGTGAATTGAGCTGTTTAGTCCAAAAAATCGATCACTTTATTTGATGAACCGATTGAATTTAGGCTTTGAAATAAACAAACAAATAAAATTTTAAAATTGCGTTCCGAAGATGAATGAAAGTCTTAAGGGTTTGGAACGACATGAGGGTGAGCAATTAATGACAGAATTTTATTTTTTGGGTGAATTATCCCTTTAAGACAGTGTAAAGAGGAGATTTAATAGAAAATAATTATTATTTGAGCTTAAACATTTTTTATAATATAATCACTGTTCTGTGGTCTCTATGTGTGTTGAAATTCTTTGTTCTGTTTTGCCTATAGTTTCCATTTTTCTGGTTTAGTTCTGTTTCCTTGGCTGTCATAGTGATTCATTGTTTCATTGATTAGTGTCACCTGTTCCTCATCCACTGTGAATTTAAACCCTCAGTTATCTTCTGTTCATGGTCTTGTGTTAAAATTTTATGTTGGTGTGTTTCTCTGTATGGTAGAACATCACGTTAAACTGGTGCGTGACTATAATATATAGACATAATTTCTTTGTACCATTATAATTCAGTTATCAGAAATTAAATGATATATCATAATTTATAAAATTTTTAGGGCCAGGTACAATATGTGTGCAAAAATATAAAGATTAAGACATGATATTGATCATTTCAAACACTTTGGCGTCAATGTTTATTTAGTCATAACATCAAGTAAAAAAAGGAAAGAATTAACGAGACAGAATTGACATAAAATGAAGGACAATAAGTTCCCTTTTAATTTAGCCTTTAAAATACCTTGAGTACTTGATAATTTTGACCCATCTGTAACTACAGCAAGTGTTCTATATTAAGAGTACGCATGACATTTATGAAGTTGTCATAGGTTACAGCCAAACATGTCTTACAATATTTATAATGGTGTTTTGAACCCTTCTCTTGAAAAACATTTACACCACAATATATGCTCATTTTATGCTAATTCTTTGGTGATAAGTGCCATTATGATTTATGAAAAATGGCTTACAGTATGGCTCACTGGGATTGTGTGCAATGTCTTCTGTACTTTAAAGTGCAAGTAGCTAAACCTTACTACAACAGAGCAAGATTCATGTACACAATACCAAAAATAACTCATGTAGAAAATACTAATTACTTACACATTTCCATAAAAAGACCATTGTTGCTATCAGATCTCAAAATATAATGCTGATTACTTTTGAATACAGGGGCATGAGACAGTGGTTTCATACACTGCATTTTCAGGAACAGTTTTAGTCTTAAGGCTCAATTCAATCATTGGTTTTCAAGTATTAAAAACATAATGCTTCTTTCAAGCATCACGGATGAAGGTTGTGAATCACGAGATGCGAGACAGCAGCCTCACCTTAGTTGCACAGGGGCCTAATTCAGGGTTCTTTTGTCATGGAAATAAGGTGATTCACCCCTTTATCCAATCCCCTGGCTTCCACTGTGTGTTAAATTATGGGTAATTTATAACTTCCATTCTGTCCAGTAAGTCCCCTCAGTCCTCTGCCTCCTCTTCATCTGTCCTTTTGGATTTGAGCCGTTGGAAACAGTGGATAGTGGAAGCCAGAAAGAAACTGGCAATAATGGCTGCCACTGAAATACAAATTCCAGAAAAAATCACTATGAGATAATCAGTGAGAGTCAGCAATCCCCGACACTCCCGGAAACTGTCCTCAGAAAGCACACTGAGTGACACCTGCCGCCCGTCCACTGGAAGAGAGCACTCCATACCCTCTAACCCTGTAAAAGAGACAGACGGAGAGGGAAAAAATATTGTTGAAAATATATAGTCTCTTAAAAAATGTGGTGTTCTGATATTTTTATTCCACTTCACTTAAAAAGAATAGATAGAGAGATACATACATACGGTACATATTCATACATAATACATACATAAACATTATTAATGATTTTAATGCACCGCTTTTGTAATGTCTTCCAATGCTTTTCTCATCTAACATAATAGTGACTTAATTTCACAGCCAAAATTGATGTGCGATTCATTTGCGATCAATTCGATTAATAAATCATGTAATTAATTAGATTACAATTTTAATCACTTGACAGCCCTAACACACACACACACACACACGGTTTACTATCCTTGTGGGGACTCTCCATAGACATAATGTTTTTTATACTGTACAAACTGTATATTCTATCCCTTAAACCTACCCATCACAGAAAACTTTCTGCATTTTTACATTTTTATAAGATGTTTTCTTCATGGGGACCAAAAAATGTCTCCGCAAGGTCAAATATTTCTGGTTTTGTCATCCTTGTGATATTAGTGACCTGACATGTGAGCTGGTTCGGAAACTCATACAAGTCTGGTAAAATGTGTGTGTGGTGCTGGTAAACCCTGTGAGAAGTCTCTTATGCTCACCAAGGCTGCATTTATTTGATCAAAAACAATGTCGTTTTTTTGTTTTGTTTTGTTTTTTGGACTAAATACAGTATATTTTCATAGTGTATAGTATCATTTAAAATGAAGAAATGTGATTTTTCATTATATGACACCTTTAGTAGAAATGCCTTGAGAAAGAAGGCACAGTGAATCTTTTGGTGGAGTCCATGGAACAATTTAGTCTCATGACCAGTGTTCAGTTACCGGACTTGTATGAGTTTCCAAACCAGCTCACATGTCAGGTCACTAATGTCACAAGCATCTTCAGCTGCACAATATAATACACAAACATTATCTAAGTTTGAACAAAGCACCCCATTTTGTAATTGTAATAATCTCAACCATCCATTATTACACATATTATGATAGAATAAAAGCCATTTTGCACAAAAATGTATAGACATTTCAGGTACACGTTGCAGTGTGTATAAACAGTACTACAGTCAAAACGTTTGGGGGTCAGTAAGATTTTACTTTTTTTGAAAGAAAATTAACACTTTTATTCAGGAAGGATGTATTAAATTGGTGACAGTAAAAAGTTTTGTAATGTTCCAAAAAAATAATAATTTAAAATAAATTATTTTCTTTTGAACTTTCTATTCATTAAAGAATATTGAAATTTTTTTTCACAGTTTTCATAAAAATGTTAAGCAGCATAACCGTTTTCAACATCGATAATAATAATAAATGTTACTTGAGCACCAAATCAGCATATTAGAATGATTTCTGAAGGATCATGTGACACTGAAGAAGGAGTAATGATGATAAAAACTCAGCCTTACAATCACAGGAATAAATTACATATAAAAATATGTTAAAATAGAGAACAGCTATTTTAAATTGTAATAATATTTCACAGTATTAATGTTTTACTGTATTTTTGATCAAATAAATGCAGCCTTGGTGAGCATATAAGAGACTTATTTATTATTTATTATAAAAATCTAATTATCCCCAAACTTTTTAACATTGTGTATCGCTTATTAAAGGCAAGTTCAACAGTTTTTAAATGTATTCTTTAATTTATTGTCTGTTTCAGTTTATATATTCCATTCAAAACCCCATTTAATTTCTTTTTGTTCAGCTCTTTAAGTGCCATTTGATGGTCACATATTCAGACAGTGTATCGCTTCAAAGGATAATAAATGAGCAAGCGGACTTCATTAAAACACATTCACTCACTCACACGCGCACACACACACACAAACTCAAGGCTATATACTCCAGCTGAACATGTGTAATAACACTCAACGCTATTTAATTTAAGTGCTTTTCTGATGGGTGAGCTATACCTAGAATGAGGTTGTTTTAAAAATTCATACTTGGTTTGCAATGGGAAAACAAAGAGCTCACATCTGTTTGAAAACAGCATCAATGAAAACCCAGCCACAACAGAAAACTCAAAGGCCTCTGCAAATTGTCTGAATAAAAATATCTAAATCTTAATATAATGCCAAATCTTTAAGTAATTCCACAAAAAATCGTACATACATATGACATATGAAATGAGACAAACATATATAATATAATCATTATACAAAAATATGCCCTACTATAGCATGGTGGTATTATTATTTGGAAATTTTTGTATCTAGCAATACCACCGTGCTGCAGCTATGACTCAGAAAACTCCCATTACATAACAGCAAGATAAGATGTGAGATGGGATGCTTTCCAATTTTTTTCCCTCTCTCTTTATGGGAAACATTTGTGAAATTTTCTTCGTTGGTTTGTATTTGTATTTTCACAGAGGGAGGTTTAATCTCCTTTCAGCCGTGTGATCAGCGGACACCAGATGACAGATTTAAAGCGGAACATCGCCTACGTAATACAGCCACGCTGACAGTCAGACACAACAGAGCGGCAGAGCTCCAGAGCCCCATCTCTCCTTCAATTGCGTTCACGCTCAAAACCCCTTGTGATTCAGTGTAGTTGTTTAGGATCGTATTATGCTTTAGGAGAGAGAAGAAAAGACTTTAAACTGGAATTTTTGAATTAAAATAAAAAGAATTGCCATTCTCATTAATATATAACCATCCATGTCAAAATACAATGCCACCATGTTTGTTCATGTCACTGGCCAAAGTCAGTTGACATCATCATCAAACATGTGAGGCAGTAAGTGCGGATGAGTCACTCCATCCAGAAGGGGTTTTCCACATGCAGGGGATTCATTGACCTCAGCCTCCTTTGTTGAGTCTGTCACGTGGCCGTCTGCCCATCTCTACATGCTCATCTAACGTTTTATCATGCTAAAGCTTCAGTGTTTTACACTGGAGATCCCCCAGAGCGAAAATCACAAATGACTAGCACGCCTGCAGCACATGCTTTTACCCATTTAGAAAATTCCCACAGCGGCCACAAGCTCAGTCAGCCGACTAGTGTCGTTTTGCCTGCTGTCACCACATATGTGTAACATGAGTATGACACTGCCATGTTCTTATGTTTGCAACAATGAAATGAATCAAAGCTTCGCCTCTGGTGTGTAATAAAGCTGAATACTATATGAATCCCCCTCTCTATTCAGATTACACTGAATTAATTCAATACATTTGATTAATGTGCTCAAAATCCTAGGCTATGTGAGCCTGAAAAAATCCAACCTTTAAGCTACAGTTTTGCATGTGTTATCTTGCGGTAAATACATGTCTTGTTGGCTTAATTGTGATATTATATGATGTGGTAACCTCTCAGGGTCTGTCTGTTGACCTTTGAGTGTTGTTTAAAGAGTCATGTGTGCGCTTGTCACATATATGTATGTCACTACCCATGCTTTGCTTACATATACTCAGCACTGCTGGAAATCTTGGTTCTTGCCCTTGATTAGCCACCTGAATATCAAATGACCAGGCAACTGAAAGTGTGCCAGAAGTGTGCTATCATCAGTATCAGATTCAATGTTGGGTTGAATAATGGATGTAACGTGTTCATCCATACCCAAGTGCAAGAATTACAACACTGTAAGGGAGTTTAAACTAGACTATCTAAATTAAAGACTACATTATGGTGGATTTTGATGTATTTAAAGGACTGTGTCATTTTTGTTACTTATTAGAATTACAATAAAAAAAGATAGTATATTTTTTCTGCAATCGAACCCCCAGCATTTATAGCATTATGTAGCTACGTAACAACAAGGTTATGGGCTTAATTGTCAGGAAATGCATGAACTGATAAAATTTATACCTTGAATTTATTGTCAATTTTGGTAGAAGTGTCTGCCAAATATATGAAAATATATATTAGATATCTGGACTGTCTAAATTAAACATCTTGACCAGAGTTCATCAATACAAAATGTAATTACACAAATTAAATTAACATAAATGGTACAGAGAAAAGATTACTTTAAAGATATTGTATACTGTACATTATTTGACGAAAAAACCCACAAGAAATTTTCATTTAATATTTTAGTTTTTTTTTAAACCAAAAAATATATATATCATAATTATCTTCAGGATTTAAAGTAACAGTAAACTCAAAGGTAATACACAAGTCAGTGTACCATTGATCCTTCGCCGGGAGTTTGATTGACAAGTGATCTAACCAATCATAACGCCGAATCCACCAAGGCAGTCAGGAGTTAGAAGATTAACCTCGGTGGACTTGAACTTGAAAAATGGTGTGTATTGACGTCTTTCCGCGTTTGAAACAACATTCCTTTTCATGTTCATTCATGTTTATTTGATGCTATAAATGATCTAGTAGAAAGAGATGATCCGTTCACGAGCCACTTAAGCTGAGGTGCTACAGCAATCTGTCACGACACATTAAAGAGCCACAAAACAGTTTATATTGTTCGAATTTCTTTTAAAAAAAAAATCACACAATTTGAAAGCTGGGACTTTGTTTAATATCATAAGTAACCTGTTCTGTCTTGTCTGTCGACGTGTTGTCAGTGTCGTCTTTGCTCCGCAATGTATTTTTCACTCTGTGTGGCGTGACAGCGCCATGGCTTGTCGGACAAAGCAACAGTAACTAAGGGGGGCGGGTCTTTGCGAAGGGTCAATTATACAGAGGAAGTGTTGTTAATAAAAGATCTATAGACTGCAAACATTTGTGAATGGGTGAAAGGGTATTGTTTACAAATACATCAGACCTTTCATTGTCTCTGTTGGCAAAAGAACAAAAATCCTGTTCATGTTAAATTAATGAGTACAGTTAATATTATAAATCTGAAAATGAACTGATTTGTTAGTTACAAATGTCAGATAGGATCTAAGCCTCTTGCTTCAAATCATAAACTACAGAATTAGTCAAATAAACTTGGTCTAAAGATAAAGCAAATCTTTCCCTAAATATGGAGGTAATCCAAACAGGAAGTTTCACACTTATGAGGATAACTATGATATAAGAAAGTAACATTTCTCAAATTTTGTTGAAAAAAAAAAGTGAATTTAGACTTCAAATCATAATATTTGGTTAAGTTTCCAACTGTATACAATATATAATGTATATGTGTGACCAAAACCCAAACAATAATTTTTTTATATTGACATGTTTGATGCAACTTGATGTTACATTAGTCTTTAAAACAGACACAGGGAGAGAAAAGTGACCTGTGCTTCTAAGGGACAGTGAGGATCATGCATCCATATTTGATGTAGCTGTGGAGTTCAACTTGACCATAAACTTAGACTAGTGGTAAGTGACCTAATGACCAACGGATACCGAATCCGAGAGGGTCCAGTTCCCTCAGTTTCATCCTTTAGTTACCACTCAAATTAATGTCAACAAAAAAGACAAGACATGAGATAAAAATTAGGGAACATGTTGTGTGGCATATGTTTCATGAATTATGCACAAGAATATTTTGCATATTCTAGTGATCACCTACAGTGTGTCGACCTATTTGGTTTGAAAACATTCTCATGCATTATTCAGTTAAATACAAGATGCAGTGAAGGCATGTAATATCATGTGTTCTTTAAAATCGCAATTAATCTCAATTAATATTATGCTAGCCTATCATGCTAATGTGATTAATCAAATTAGTTAAGTCTCAGTTGCAAGCAATCAATAGTTTGTTAATCATCACTATCCTAAACAAAATCAGTTCACCCACATGTACGACCTAGTCAGAAAGTAGATCTTATACATCAACACTTCTCACCCTTAGTGTTATTGACCATTTGGATCTTCCACAGGTGAACCACCACAAACCTTGAGATTTCAAGTGATTGAAAAGGTTTCTAGTGTTTATTTGAAAAAATAGTATGACATTATTTCATGCAAATGGATGCAGATCACGAAAGCAAGATTTAAGCAGCTTACCAGTTGGGAGCTTGTGACGATTTTCCAACAGCCACAGGAAGAGTTTGGCAAAGTTGCAATTGCACAACCAGGGGTTCCCTTCCAGGCGTATCACCCGCAAGGAAGGCAACTGGCTCAACACCCCGACGTCCAGGCCAGAGAGGGCATTCCTCTCCAGCTCGAGCTCTCGTAAGGAGGAGAGGCCCAAGAAGGCATCCTTGCTGATCATATTCAAATACGGATTGTTTCCCAGCCGTAGCTTGATCAGACTACGGGAATCCCCAAAAGTTCCCGAGGGAATCTCAGTCAAGTTGTTGCTCCCCAGGTCTAGATAGACCAGTCTGGAGGATGTGCTCAGAGTCCCAGGCTCCAGCCTCGTTAAGGAGTTATTTCTCAGATCCAGGTAGACCAAATCACTGTAGAGAACCAGGAAATCAGAAGGGATCCAGGGAATCCAGTTGTTAGACAGAAGGAGTCTCCGTACGTCCAAAGGGATGGAGTCTGGAAGACGGGTGAGTCCTTGATCAGTGCAGTCCACAGTGTGATGGTCCGGACACAAGCAGCTAGATGGGCAGTTATACCCCCAAGTTAACAAGGTAGAGGATAGCAAGGCAAGGAAAGGCTGAAGCCAACGGACACATGAGAACATTGTCAAGAGGGTGCGAGGTGAGGGGGAGATTGGGGGGATTAAGTGAGGGAGGTTTGGAGAGGGGTAGAGGAGAGGGGACGGGATAAAGGGTCAGGGGGCAAGATACTAGGAAAGGGGACCGGGGAGCATCTGAAGATGACACGAGTCAGGGTTGTCACGAAGGCATCTTTCCTTGTCTTCTAGATTGCAATCAACAAAGGCTCGACCAGCAGCAAGTGGCTACAAAGACACGAAGCTCTGTTTTCCAGGAGATCATGTAGCAGGCAGTGTGGGTCGTGTGGCAGCCCGCTGGCTCTGAGCTTGAAAGGGGAGGAGAGACAGCAATCGAGAGAATGTGGGGAAGAGAGAGAGAGCGCGATGTGAGGGATTAGCAAAGAGGTAAACAGAGACGAGTGAACTAGAGACTGGGAAGCGCTGGGGGCATGGAGAGGGGAGGGGTATGTGACGACGGATGAGGAGGTGTAGCCCACTCGGTTTACCCAGTCAGAAGGGAATTCTGGTTCTTTAATTTAAATGTACACTATGTGCTGATCTGTATCTTGGTCCATACACTTCTGCTCTTGATTGGGTGCCAGTTGAACCGTGGTGCCCATAACACATTTAACCCAAGGCTGTGGTTGCAAGTCTTCTTCTATCCAGGATAAACAGCTAATTACTTGTTTTCAATGGTTTTCGGATTTAATCACGTTCGGTTTCTTTTTTTGTTGTCCTTTGATTCAGTCGGCGTAGTGTCTGATTTCATATTCTGTCTCCATTGCCATGGTGATGCATGTGACGATTAACATGGGGCTGTGTGCATACAGATTACTGCCCTGAAAGTGAGAGATGGTGTGAATAACTGTGTGAATCTCAATGGAGAAGATCATTGCCTTCTATTGCATGCTACAAATCAGAAATTGCATGCAAACCTTCCAAATTCGTCACAGCCGAACACTTCAATCACACTTGTTTATATCCTGGATGTAAAAATCTCAAAGCTTTCGAAATATCCACATTTTATATTAATTGAGAGGAATACAAAAAGATTTTGACAGTACCTCTTCTCCAGTGCATTCATGAAAGCAGTCATTACTCATCGCTTTTCCAGCTGCTGTTGTTTATTTTTGTCGCTCTGTGTTCTGAATTCATGTTTACTCCTGTGCTGCTGTAAATCTCCAGGCAAACAGAACACATGCTGTGACCACAGACAGCTTTCCTCTTACATCACATGCAATGGAGAATGGCATGGTACAGCCCAATGGAATTACACAATACTCCCATGGGTCATATTGTAACCTTGACCTTTCTGGCAGGCATCAACGGGAAAAAAAAAGAGACTTGCCTTTGACCTTTTTCATGTGGCACATCTTTGAAAAATATCAACTTGCCTCTAATGTTACTTCCTCCGGTGTCCCTATAAAAGAAACAAATGTCAGGTTCATTAGTGCAAAGGAAGGTACAGTAGGTTCAGGAGATCTTCTCAGTAGGGCATTTGAAAGTGTCAGAAAAGCCATGCAGACTTTCCATTCACAATTAAAGTCTAGCACATGAATAAATGATAAATATCATGAGCAGCATACTGTTTGACACAGTTGGGTTTTGGATGGGACACAACAGGAAAGGACACAATGCTACTTACTGTGATCTAAAAATGTAGCTTGCATGCAAGAAAATAAAATGACGATAAACCTGTGTGCCGTACTTTGGCAGAGTTGAGTCGATTCAATCTCATTTTACAGAATCAAACTATTAATCGTCAAGGAGGGTGCATGACAGGGCTTAGTGGAGAAGATCATCCAGCTTGGATTCTCTCACCAGGGTCTTTAAAGAGAAAGATGAGATAATCCCATATACACATTCACACACGGCAAGAGGACTGCATACCAGCGGCCCAAAAAAAGAGCACCTGTCAGCCTCGGCTGAGGACATGGCGACACACTTTTTTCCCAGGTGCATTCTGGGCCCTCACTCTGCATGATCCTCACGAACATACCCAAGAGCAAGATACTGTCACCCCCGCTGAACCTTTTGCAATGTTGAGACAACTGGCCACAAAATAATGGTTTGAGTTGGAAAAAAGCACCAATAGTCACAAAATATGAATGTCTCGGAAACTAGGACACCCACTTGAATGCACAGCATTGACATCCTAACTACAAGGGATCAACGAAACTGGGCCATATCATTAAAGCACTTTCAATCACAACAGTACTGACAAATTTAATTTATGTAGATATAAGACCACCGTGGTATATGTAGAATAACATGGCCACATATTAAGTACAGATTACAGGATTTCTGGATTAATATTTCATTGTACTTTTGGTGTGGTTTGTTGTGGTGGCTAATTCCACTGGGATTAAATAAAGACTGTTGTCCACTGCAGCCAACGAGGTGATACTAGAGTTATCAGATGGGCCTGACACAGTTTGATCGTGTTTCAAAGATTAGCCAATGATGCGTCTTTACTTGACCCCTATTTGTCATGACTGCGAGTGTAAAATTGATGTCCAGTAAGCCACCTAAAACATTTAGCATTTTTAGCATCACCAAATGGAGTTTCAAGAACACTCCCAATGTCTGCCATTAGTCGGATAATCACAAATCACCTGCAAAAAAGAATGAACAGTTACTGAAAATGGACAACTATTGACACAGAAAAAACAAACAGATGGTCTGAATTTATAGGCTCCACACAAATGCACCCCAAATCATAGGCAAAAGCTTTCTAATCATTCTAATACTACCACTAGAAAAGCTTATTCCCTATCTCTCTTTCTCTCTCACGTACACATTGACAGCCCACTAATTTGTTCGGCATCTGGGTGGCAGAGTATGTCATCAAAACAAGACTGGGCTAAATAGATGGCAAGGGTGAGGCACAAGTCTTCAGTTCCACTGGCAAAGCAGGTCAAATGCCAATGGCTTTTGAGGGATGAGTTTACATGCAGGCAGAAAACACTTTCCAAATGAATTGCAGGAAATTAGAAGATATAGGAAAAGAAACATGGCAAGTTAGTGGCGTTTCAAGATATAATAGGATATCTGAGCAACATGCTATATCAGAAGCACGCTAATCCAAGAAGAGTATGCAGATGGTACTTTGGACAAAAAGCCATCTGTCTAAAAAAGTTATGAAATAAATACAAAGACATTATTCATGGAAAGCACAAAATCAAACATTCAGAAATGATATGATCTGATGAATAACATATACATATTAAACTTTTTCACATTTTGTGATACCTACAGTAGTTGTGCTGCTAAATATGCCTACAAAATACTTCTAAAAAGCTTGTCAACGTACCTTGATCTTATTTTGCAGCCTATAGCTCCCTCTGGTGGGCTGGAGCAGAACAAAATCCACAACATGATCATTAAACAATCATTTGGACTTTTTTTTTTTTTTTTTAAGAGCACAGTTATCACATGACTCATGACACTGACCCTTGCTCCATATTTTATTGAAGAAAAACGCAACGGCCACAAATTTTCTTTCATAGAAAATAAACCAATAGCAATACTACAAATTATTCAACTGTAACATCATTCACAGGGTTACAGTAAATGTACATTTATACAAAATCCAGAGCCTCCTGCTTCACTCACAGTGGTCAGGGTGGACAGTACAGTGTGTGTATGATGGGTTAATACCAATGAAAGTGTGTACATACTATTGTATGCGTGTACATGGCCTGATCCACAATCATATATTCACAAAGAAATGGATCTTTTATCAAATAGAGGGTGAAAAGAAAAAGAAATAATTAAAAATAGTGAAAAAAGATATACATGAAGGTATTTTCTAATATATTAACATATGTACATTCTTTTCATACAACCTTTCCAATACGGTTCTGTCCTCCAATTATGGTAATGACATATTTAAAGAAAAAAAAGAAAAAAATCACAATGACAGTCCATTGAGCCTGAAATAATTTTTTTTTTTTTTTTAATTCCCTTTATGAAGATGATGCCTGAAGCTTAAATGAATTAAAATGTTAAAATTTCACTCAAAAGGAGAATAAGAAATGGTTTCGCAATAAGAAATAATGCAGCTTACAAAACCTGCATCTTCAGTTTTTGATTTTACATATAGAAGGTTGCCCAACAAAAATGCAGTTCAAGGTAAAATGAAAGCATGGAATAAAGATATGGGCATAAATAATGTGGAACATAACCATTAACAGTTTGTCAGGCAAAGCTTTACAAAGGGCACAGCAGGCTGAGCCTAGGGAGGAGAAGAAGTGAAGGTGGGTAAAATAAGTGTCAGCGCTGAGAGAGAAAGACAAAAATACATGAGATTCAGACCTATTAAGAAAGTGAACAAGAGTATTTCTATACATATGAAAAGTGTTTAGATGTGGAAGACCAGTGAACAAGTTGATAGGAAGCACATTCACTTTAAAAGAGACCATGTCACAGTGTCAAAGTGTCAAAGTGTTAACTCAACAACTATTTTGGGTTACAAATGTGCCGTGCTCCGAGAAGAGCAATAGATTAGAACTGTAACTGCTTATTAACCAACACAGTATATACTGAAAACAACAAACAAGCAAGCATGTATTTTGCAAAGTATTTTACATTAATGCTGAATATGTTGTGAAGTTTTATGTGTAAAGCATGTCGAAGATGAAAAATAAATCTGTCCAAGTGTGGTCGGTGAAGTCTTTTCACTTAGTCCAAGCTCATACTGTCAAAATTAACATTTGCCACACCATTAAAATTCAGATAAACTGCACAAAACTATACCAATAAGGGAGCATCTTGAGATTAAATTCATTATTCATTATTAAAAAACGTATCTTTCATTAAAAGCACACTTGTAGTCTTTTCTAATGTGTCTTTTATGGTTTTCTCCTTTCATCTCATTCTTTAATTTCATGAGCTGCTTCCTTGGTGGCAAGAACTTAATGCTGTTTCATGTGGACAGCAAAACTTCTATGAATAGGGTACAAAATAAGGCCTGGAAATGAATGGAACAGGACAAAGAGAAGACAAGGACATTTAAAGTGTTCAAAACCAGCTATGTTCATGCTAATTTTATGTTCGATAATAGTTTGTCAGACATCTAACAGTTCTTACAATAAAAAAGAATTAGTTTCTAATGCTTTAAAGTAACTGGACACCGAATTGTACCCTATTTGTGAAGTGCCAGACATGTATACAGTCGTGGATAGAATTATTTGCACCCTAGGTAAATCTGATCAAAGAAAGCTGTGAAAATAAATCTGCATTGTTTATCCTTTCATTGAAGTAAAACTGAATGTGAATGAGGGAAAATCACATTATGAAAATGTTTTTCTCTAATACATGTTGGCCACAATAATTGGTACCCCTTAAAATTCTAATGAGTAAAGTATCTCTGAAGTACATTCCCTTCATATTTACATTTTTAGCACACCAGGGTGACTAGGAACATGAAATTGTCCAGCCATGACTTCCTGTTTCAACAGGAGTATAAATATCAAGTAACACAAACACATCCGTCACAATGGGTAAAACAAACGAATATAGTTCTGATGTGCAGCAAAAGATTGTTGAGTTTCACAAAATAGAAAGTGGTTGTAAGAAAATCAAAAGCAAAAAAATTAAAAAATAAAAATTTAAAATTGTGTCGAAAAGTTTGAGTGGCCAAAGACTCTCCAAGGATCACAGCTGGAGAATTGCAGAAAATAGTTGAGTCTTGGGAAAGAGAAGACATTTTTTTTTTTCAAACAGCACCTACATCAAGTTGTTTGGGAGGGTTTCAAGAAAAATCCTCTGCTCTCATCTAAAAACAATCTCCAGCATTTTCAGTTGTCAGACAAGACGGGCTTCTATGGTCAGATGAAACAACAACAACAAAAAACCTTTTTGGCAGCAAACCCACAAGATGGGTTTGGTGTAAACAGGGATAAAAAGTACCCCATGTGTACGGTTAAATATACTGATAGATCTTTAATGTTGTGGGCCTATTTTTCTGCTGGAGGTCCTGGACATCTTGTTCAGATACATGGTATCATGGATTCTATCAAATACTAACAGATAAAAAAATAAATACTTGACAGCCTCTGCTAGAAATCTTATAATGGGTCGTGGTTGGATCTTCCATCAGGACAATGATCCAAAACAAACATCAAAACCAACACAAAAAAATGGGTCACTGAGCACAAAATGAAGGTTCTGCCATGGCCATTCCAATCCCCTGAACTGAATCCTATTGAAAACTGAAGAGGAGAGTGTATCAACATGGACTTGGATCTGGAGCAGGGATGGGCAATGTCGGTCCTGGAGTGCCGCTGTCCTGCAGAGTTTAGCTCTAACCCTGATCAAACACACCTGAACAAGCTAATCAATGTCTTCAGGATTACTAAGCTATAGGCAGGTGAGTTTTTTACCAGGGTAGGAGCTAAACTCTGCAGGACAGTGGTACCCCAGGGCCGACGTTGCCCATCCCTGATCTGGAGATATTCTGCATGGAGGAATGGTCTCTGATCTCTTGTCAGGTGTTCTCCAAACTCATTAGGCGTTATAGGAGAAGACTCAGAGCTGCTATCAAAAGGAGGTTGTAAAAAGTATTGAATAAAAGGGTGCCATTAATTGTGGCCAATGTGTATTAGTGAAAAACATTTATTTCATAATGAGATTTTCCCCCATTTTCAGTTGTTTTACTTTAATGAAAGGTTAGATTTTTGTGATTTTTTTTGAACGAATTGTCAAAAGGATTAACAATACAGATTTATTTTCATAGGCTACTTTGTTCATATTTATCAAGGGTGCCAATAATTCTGACCAGGACTGTATATACACAAATAATTATATTGTATGTATACATATACATATAAATACAAGAATCATTTTATCTGATATAAAAAACAGAAACAAAAAAACACACACACACCAAGGGACAGAAACTATTGGGATAGAAAATAAACCTCAAAATTAAATCTGGTCTGCACTATACTATTCAGTTCAGTTGGCAGGCTCTGTGAGGAAATTAGCACTTGCCTCTGATATGTGACAAAAACATCTGCAGTAAAACACTGGTGCATGATTATATGGTCAAGTGGAAAATAATGGTGTTATAAAGTATAAAACAAATAAATAAAACTCATGAAGAAAATAAAAAAATATTTATCACATTACTTTGTACAAAAAACCCCCAATATCATACTGAACCAGTACTGGTTTCTTTATCTACTATTCACATAGTTGAATTTCTCTAATAGTCCTCATATTGGCATGTGCTGCCAGCTCAAGATCCATCAAATGGATCATTCCTCATCATACATGAGTATCACACATGTATAATTGTTTCTCCTTTTTTTCTTGCTATTAGTCCATAGTCTATTTCAGATGCACACCGAGACAACATTTTTAAATTTGAATGTATCCTGTTAACACATTTCTGGTGAGTATGGATGAGAACCAACCCATATCAAAGAGTAAAGGGTATATACTGTATATATGATCAAAAACTAATTTGATCTCATCTAATGAGATTTCAGAACAAACAGCCAAAATAAACTTCATAAAATAGCATGTGATAGTGGCTACATTTACATGCTTAAACAACCTTTTCTTCCCTTTTATTCTGAATATGAAAACATCATGTGCGCTAAATTCATAACTTTCCCTCCCACTTGCAATGGCATCTCTTCTCTTCTTCTGAAGACGTGCTCACTGGCATGAGGGTGGAACAACTTGTCATTCACAAGAGATTACAGCAATAGCAAACCATCACTTAACATTTGTTCTTGTTTGAGAAGCGTTTTCACTTGGATATATGTCACAATAGGGAAGAAAAGACTATCGCAACTTCGGTTTCATGCTGACTTTAAATGTCTATGAAATAACAGATATATAAACATTTGAAAAGACATAAAGAGGCTTTTATGTGGCTTATTTGAAATACTGCAAAGTCACAGATAATACACAAACATAAACTTGCATGTAAATGCAGCCAGAATGACATTTATGGATAGTTTTGACCATTGGAAAGGCCTTGCCTTCGATGTGCTGGTGCGGTACTGAGACCATAGTGGTCTTGTGGTGATCAGTTCTTGATCATCCCCAGAGAAAGAGACAACTTTTGGGCTCTTGACACAGNGGACGGGGGGGGGGGGGGGGGGGGGGGCGGGGGGCTTCTTTCTGTGAGGAGGTCCACATGGGTCTGGTGTGCACAGGCTGGTCCAATCCTCCACTCCTAAGAATCAAACCTCCACTGACTGTATCTGGTTCATTTGGGCGCGCATCATCTGCACACTGTTGAGAATCTTCTTCTGGTGACCGGCTAGTGTTACTCCCACCCTCAGAATATCACTGCAAGGACAGAAAGAGGGCATAAGAGAAACAACTGCATAATGTCGTCATCAAAGAATGATCTAAGCAAACAAGGCTATCAATCAAATTTGCAGTAATAGGTTTCCGGTGGCTACAGCATCTGGTCCTGTAACTTATTCAAGAAAATTATCGATATGAATACAGAAGACAGTGAAAACCTACTCCATAGTCATTTGAGACACGGCTTCAAAGGTGTTGAGGTCTTCATTGGCAAAGTTCTCCTTGTACTGGCCCATTTTGATGGCGTCCAGCCATTCATCCACTGTGCTGAAGCTGGAGAAGTCTGGTGTGCTGCGGTCCAGCAGAGGTAGATGTACGCTGTAAAACACAAACAGAATCAACATCACTTGGATAGGAACTTTGTATAACGTGCACTTAAAAAAAGTGTATTCTTCAAAATTCAAAATAAAATATCTCAGACCATTTGACCTAGTTGAAGGAATTAAAAATGACACACTGCAATGCATAATTCATAACAACATGAAATACCGTTCAAAAATGTGGAGTTTGTAAGATTTTGTAATGTTTTTGAAAGAAGACTCTTCTGCTCACCAAGGCTGCATTTATTTGATAAAAAATACAGTAAAAACAGTTATATTGTGAAATATTATTACATTTTAAAATAACTGTTTACTATTTTACTATATTTTAAAATGTATTTTATTCCTGCAATGGTAAATCAGAATTTTCAGCATCATTACTCCAGTCTTCAGTGTCACATGATCCTTCAGAAATCATTCTAATATGGTGATTTGGTGCTCAAGATACTTTTTTTTATTATTATAATCAATGTTGTAAACAGTTGTGTACTTAATATTTTTTGTGGAGACCGTGCTACATTTTATTCAGGGTTATTTGAAGTTCAAAAGAACAGCATTTATTTGAAATAGAAATCTTTTGTAACATTATAAATGTCTTTACTGTCCTTTTTGATAAATTTAATAAATCCTTGAATAAAATTATTTATTTACAAATAAAAATTTTATTGACCACAAATTTTAAAACAATAATGTACATAAAAAAGAAAAGAACAAAAAAAGTAAAATAAAAATCAGACCTTCTATAGATATAGGTGTCTTTTATGAACCAATCATGACCAATGCTTGAACCTGTTTGTACTGGCACAATGAAAACAAACCAAACCATCTCACCAAAACAACGTCAATCATCTTTGATACATGCATTTAGAATTTTATATGTAATCTACTGAAAAGCATTTCTTGCAAGTTCTGACTAGGGACGGATTATGATGCGGTCGTACCCTGGACACGGACCTTTCTAAAGGCCCCCCCGACGCTCCAAAATATTGTTTTGGGGGGGTGGTGATCTGATTTATCATTGTGTGGGGGTGGGGGGTGTGGTTAGGGCCTTTTAAAGGGATGGTCCACCCACAAATGAAAATTTTGTCATCATTTACTCACCCTCAAGTTGTTCCAAAAGAATATTTGTAACAAAAGCAGATGTCGCCTTCCATTGACTACAATAGTATTTTTTTTCCTACTATGGGAGTCAATGGGGTGCAAGTTCTGCTTCTTCCGAATATCTTCTATTGTGTACATCAGAAAAAAAAAAAAAAATTAACAGGTTTGGAACAACTTGAGGGTGAATTAAAGATGACAGAATTTTCATTTTTGAGTGAATTATCCCTTTAACCCCACATAATTAATGACACTCCCCTTCTTCCAATGGTCATTTGACTTTCACTTTAAAGTTTAAACATTCACGTTACATGGCCCCTACACTGTTTACAGTATAACTTTGTTTGCCTATATATAAGTTTATATACTTAAGTATAAAATATAGAAAAAACATCTCTTTAAGATGCAAATTAGGCAAAAATCACTTCAAAATCCAGCAATTTAAAACTAGATGGAGATTTTTCTGAATTCTAATTATAAAGTTTAGACTAATGCCAGTGCTAGAGATACTGAATTCTAATAATATTGGGGTTTTCTTTTCTTTTTTTACACAGACTAATGAATTGAATACAATTCAGTACTCAGTGCTTGCTGTCCCCTTCAAGCCTGTGTTGAACCAAAATAAAATCTCTTACCCTGAAGAGAGAGGGGTGGTGGCCTTCAGGCTGCCAGGATTACGTATCATCTTATCCAGAGTGTTGACAATCTGACTGAATTTCGGACGGTTGTTTCTGTCCTTCTGCCAGCAGTCCAACATTAGTTGGTGAAGTGCATTTGGACAGTCCATAGGAGGAGGTAACCTATAATCCTGCTCAATTGCATTTATTACCTGGGGGGATGGGAGAAGAAATGACTAAATAAAGAATACATCAGAAACCTCATAAAATCATACTAAACAAACATTTATACATTATGTTCTTAAATGCACTTGCAGTTATCGTTTCATGACATCATTTGTCCACTAGGGGACATCCTTATCCAGCTCTTCATGAATGTACAGTAGCTTGATGAAAACTATCATCTATAATCATCAATATGACCAGGTAATCATATAAGAATTGATTCCATACATCTTGATTGCTCATGTCCCAGTACGGTCGCTCTCCATAGGACATGACCTCCCACATTACGATCCCATAGCTCCACACATCACTCGAGGATGTGAACTTCCTGTATTGAATGGCCTCGGGAGCAGTCCATCTTATTGGAATTTTCCCTCCCTGTGTGGACACTGAATTTAGTTAGGAACTGAACACAATGCATTAGCATGAAATATTAGGTGTTGCCACATTGCATCAGGCCATTTGACCCACTGAACACACACTCACCAGGGCACTTGTGTATGTAGGATCTGACGTGTCATCTTCCAGAAAGCGAGAAAGCCCAAAGTCAGATACTTTGCAGACTAGATTGCTGTTGACCAATATGTTGCGGGCAGCCAGATCGCGATGTACGTAGTTCATGTCACAGAGGTATTTCATGCCAGCTGCAATGCCACGCAACATGCCGACCAACTGAATGACAGTGAACTGGCCATCGTTTTGCTAAGAGGACATACAGAGAATACGGAAATATATGAAAAATATTAAAATACTATATATTAAAATTATGTTTTTAAGGATGCACATATATTTATTTTCTACATTAAGAAAGAAAGGCATTATAAAATCAGTCTTTCTAGCAAAACATCTTTGTTCTGTGAGCTTGTCACAATCTTGTGGCAAAACATCTAGACTTCAGTCCAGCTGTGCCTCTCAGCAGACACATCTGGGCCCTGCCCAATGGGATCCTGGGTCAGTTAAAAGCAGCACAAGGACAAAGCCGTCACACATTGTGAGATAAAAAGCTAAGCTGAATAGATTTTTGGGAAATGTGTACATGTAGGCAAAAATATATATGTTTTTTTATTTAGATGCCATAAATCTAAATGTACAGAATTAAAAAACAAATGTGGCTTGTAAATTATTTAGATAAGGGGAAAAAAATTCTAGAAATGTGTGATTATTGCAGGTTTTCATAATAAAATGGCACATACTGCCCAAAAGGGGCACTCATGATTTGTTTGGAATAAAAAAAATTAAAGCACAAAAAATACAACACCATTGAAACGTTTGAGGTCAGTAAATGTTTATTTAGCTAAGAAACATCAAATTGATCAAATGTGACAGTAAAGCGATTTATAATGTTACAAAAAAATTCTATTCCAAATGTTTCTTGAGCACCCAATCAGCAATGATTTCTGAAGAATCATGTGATACTGAAGACCGGAGTAATGGAATAAATTATATTATAAAATATATTCAAATAGAAAACAATTAAATTAAATTAAATTAAACATTTCCTATTACTGTTTTTACTGTATTAAAATTAAATAAATGCAGCCTTCTTTCAAAATCTTACTTTTGAATGGTATTGTAAATATTTCATTTGGGGAAAAAAAGTAAATGTTTAAAATCATGTACACTAAAATGTAATGAAGGTGCTAGCCTAATTATGTCCTAATTAATACAAGCTATTTTATTTCGACATAGAGCGGGTTACATCATGGTGGCGGCCATGTTGAGATCACATGACTAGCCGAATTCACTTGTCGAATAAATCAACGACGGTTAAAGGTGGTACAGAGGATCTTTTCTTCGACTGAGTTTTTGAAATGAGCGCATGTGTAAGAACAACCCCCCTCCATTTCGAGTGAACGCCTCCCAAAACTCGTGCACGAGTATTGGAACACGAGTGTTTACCACCGGCATTTGCTGTGTTATTAAGCCGGGCACACATTTAACGACTAGCTAAAACATTCTAAGACTATGCTCAACATACAGCGATTGTTTCCTGCTCCTGAAGCAGATTTATATACTTTCACATGGAATTTGAACACCGACTGTAATCGCAGACTGAACGCAACTGGCTCTGACTGGACGCGTTTGAGCGCGATCAGTCATAAGTATCAATTTACATTCATAATCGGCCTTACAATCGTTAAGTGTGTGCACGACTTAAAGCTGCGCACAAACTTAGTGGATTCATTATGTCGGACTCACCGCAGGTAACTCATAATCTGCAGTTGTTACTCCTGTCTCCTGACAAAAACATTCCATGCGGCGCCTGTGGTGTGGAAAGTTACTGGAGCGCGCAGCCGCGCGTCTCTCACAAGGAACGTAATGGCAGTGATTGACAAGCCAGAGGGCCAATCGTTTACGCGATGATCTCGTAAACGATTGGCTGATGTTTTTATGGCCCTACCTCGTGCACAGATGATGTATATTAATAATATTCCTTTCAGTGCACCTAATAAATAGTCTTTTATCAGTTAGTAAAGACAGTTTCAAGTAATATGGTAAAAATGTATAAAACAAAACATCCTCTGTACCACCTTTAACTGTGAATAGAGCGTTTTTAAAATGGCATTGGTAGCTAAAAACCTTTTTTTGTGTGATACTGCATCCACAACACTAGGTGTCAGTAAGTCAAAATTTAACTTACAAAATGTAAGTGCACTTTTAATGTTGCAGTTATTTTCTTGCATTATTGAAACTTACCCGAAGGAAGGAGTCCAGTGATCCGTTCTCCATGAATTCAGTGATGATCATTACTGGAGTACTCTTGGTCACCACTCCCTCAAGGTGGATAATGTTGGGATGGTCGAACTGCCCCATGATGCTGGCTTCGCTCAGGAAGTCCCGCCGCTGCTTCTCAGTGTAGCCTGATTTCAGAGTCTTGATGGCCACCAGAATCTCCCTCTTTCCAGGAAGCCTGAGATTACCACTACATACCTCTCCAAACTCACCTAGAAATGTATCCCATATATAGACCAGTTGATTACACCTCAGGAAATGTAACATAAAATTCAATCAGATGAAAATAATTAAATTAGCAGCCTGGTTTACTAAAACATTGTTGCTCCTTTAACAATAATTAAAGGTGCAAACACATCAAGAGCTCCAGGCTTTTGCTAGACTGCAGCTGCTTTCTAATTAACGGGCGATTTGCTTATAAGCAGTCGACTATCTACAGTAGATTAGATGCAAAAATGTTGGTTAGACTGCAAATTAGCACTCTATGCAATTCAGGCATATTAAAATATTCCTAATTGATGTGAACGGTGACATTCACCTGCACCAATGACTTGCTCGATTTTCACACAGGTCACGTCTATTTCTTTGGCAAACTCACGCACTGCCTCATTGGGATCCTCATATGTGAAAGGATCAATGTAGATCTTCATTCCTGGAGACACTTGGAAAAAGAAACAGGAGCTGCAGCAACAGAAATATATGGCATATATTGTAATAATTATATTTCAATGATCCTTGAGAGATGGGGTGGGACAAAATTAGTTTGGAAAAATAAAATAAAATTAAATTAAATTATGTGCTTGTTTTCACAACCATGATGTCACAAAATTATAAATATACCAGTATTCTTTGACTTTAAAAAAAAAAAGAGGTTTTTTTTTCCCACTGCTATAGCCTGTTTTGTTCCATATCTCAAGAATCAGAGATGAATATTTAAATTATTTAAATAACAATTAAATTATATGTATATTATATCAAATTATGTGAATATTATAATACCCATCAATACAATATGACACTGACTCACATGGCAAACAAGCTAAATAATAAAGTGGGAGCACGCAAGCACTCTGGGAGAGGACAGGGAGCACAAATGAATTATGGTTTCTGCGTGTATATGCTGAGTCAAGCTTAAGTGCTCATTTTACCAATATCATATGGACCCATTCCAATACACTGCAGTTCATATTGTGGTATTGTGTGGTAAATATCTTCAAATTGTAAGTAAAGTTGTGCTGTGGTTTCAAAGTTTATGTGCTGTGCAGCAGTCTGCTGTTTTCATTTAATGATTTGAGTCTTGTTTAAAAAAAATTTAGTAAATATTATAAGCACAAATGAAATATTCCATATATGTCTGAATGGTTTACTCACTGTGGCCGCTGGTGTAATGCTGCAGCTTGTCAGTGTATTCAGACTCTGTCCTGTCACTGCCTCTCCTGATGAGACCCCAACAGGAAAAGAAGAGAAAGTCAAAAGAAAAACTTTCAAGCATTTAGTTTATGAGAGAAAGTATATAAAACTGTTCAGTTATAATTGATTCCAGATCATGATTACCATCAGACTCACCGATTACAGACAATAATGAGCACAACCACAGCGATGAGAAAAACAACACCAGCAGCAGCAGAGCCAATAATGAGGGGCAGTTTCTCTTGCAGGCTGGAGTTATACTCCTCTTCAGATGTACACATGGCAGACACAAAATCAGATCAGTTAGGCAGATTTTTAAATCACAAAAGCCTATAACATTTATTTAAAAAACATACAAACACAATCTGCTTGGAGGTTTCAGCAGACCTGCAGGAAACACTGTAATTTCCCCTGCTTTAACCAAGTACATTTTAGGTCTTACACTTTAAATATGAAGATTAACATTTGAAATTCAGAGGTATTCATCTAAATGTTGGCAAAATATCAAGATACACATGCTAAATATTTGGGGTCGGTAAGATTAAGTCTCTTATGCCCACCAAGGCTGCTATTATTTGATCAGAAATACAGCAAAAACAGTGATATTTTTAAATATAACAATTTAAAACTGTTTTCAATTTTAAAATGTAATTTTCAGCATCATTACTCCAGTCTTCAGTGTCACATGATCCAAACATTCTTAAGCTGTTAAATCATCTTCAACTATGGACTGTCAACACGTCTTATATGTGTCAACAGTCAGTTTCTGGATTTTGTCATGCATGAAAAGGAGCACAAAAGGTTGCAATGCCCCTTTTGCCCCCTCAGATCTGATTTCTGATTTACACCCCCTCAGTTTCAATTTGTACCCCCCACCCCCCAAAACGTGCTCGATTTTATCCCTTTGCCATATATGATCACACAGAGACAGACACGCTCAGCGCTTTTCATATATCAACTATTCAGTGTTTTCAACCACATAATGTTTATTTTAGGTTTCAGACATTTAAAGTACAAGCAAAAAACATTTATAGTTTGTTAAATACACACTGATGTCCATGGAAGCATCAATAATAATAATCCTTTCAATTATTTGGGGACATGTTTTATTCATATCAGATGCACATTGTATAGGTAACTATACAGTTTACTCTATTCTTCTCCCAGTTCACCAGCCATTTACTTTCATGTATTTCGGGAGAAGTGGATGAATTTATGTGATGTATATCCGACAGAACTAACATGGTAGGAATACGAAATAAAAACAAAATAAAAGCGATACATCTGTCACCCCCCCTCAAGAACTATGAATGCCCACCCCAGTTTGTGTGTCCTGGCGCCGGCTCTGGACATGCCACAAAATCTTCTAATGCCCACAAAACAAATAAATGTGTTTCTAAGTAGCAAAGTGCAACCTGCTGTCAAATATTTCATGAATGTTTCCATTTTCATGAGTTGGTATTGGAAATAAATAGCATGCTGCGATGGCTTGGCCACTGGCTCATGATTCTGGCTCTGCCATTGGCACATATATCTAAAGTTGTCCTCCAACTGACTAAGGTTAATGTCATTTCAGAGACAGGAAAGCAGTATTTCCCAGACTGAGGCACCAGATTAACTGTTGACATTTTCATGGACAGAAATAATCAGACTATTATTTAGGGCAGCAAAACAACAAAATGTCTAGTTTCAAAAATCTGTTAAAGTCCAATACCTTCAGTCATTGTTTGGAAGTACATCTTCCCACTGAAACGTCCAAAGCCCGCCACTGTTCGGGCCCGTACCTGGAACACGTAGATGGTCCCCTGCTTTAGGCCCCGGATAACTGCTGTATTAGTCTGACTCCGCAGCAGAGAGGAGTTCGACTCAGCCATATTCTAGATTTGGACCAAAGATTAGAGATCATCACAAAATAAAAGCCATATAGAAATCTATATTACCGTTTAAAATTATTAAATGGTGCACATTTTTGAAGAAAGTCAATTAATCTAACAGTCTAAATGAACTAAATTAATTTAAGCTTGAACAAGTACAGAACCAATAAATCCCAAAGTAATTGTTGTTGTTGAAAAGGCTTATTGCTTTGAAGTTCACCTCAGTTTAAGTTCATTGAATGTTTTATTTTTTTGAGAGAAGAGGGTCATTTTCAGTATGTTAGAATGCGACTACTTATTACCTTCTCATAATATTGCAGCTCGTAGTCCAGAATGACTCCATTGGGCTGGTCTGGCTGGGACCAGGACAACGTGATACTGTCCACAGCTCGATTGACCTGATGCATGATTGACACAGCAGATGGAGCTGTAGAGAGGATGATGAAACAAAGGAAACAAATGATAAATATATGTTGCTGGATACATAAAGTGTAAGAGTTCATCTGAGAATCTTTTCATGAAAAATGAGCTCATAATAAAGATTACATTAGAGTGGTTCTCAATCCTGACTGTGTTTATATCACCATAGGATCTCAGCCAAACCAAGGACCTTTTGTAAATTTATAACGACTTTCATTAAGAACATTAAAATTGGTACACCGTATAATCCTTAATTTAATAATTTAGAAAGTTACTTAAAATGAATCATGAAAATGTGTGTTCGATATGTTTTATACAATATGTTTGGGGTCAGCAAGAACTTTTTTTTTTGAAAGAAATTAATACTTTTATTCAGCAAGATTGCATGATCAAAACTTACATTAATATTTTTCTAAAACAAAAAGATTTCTATTTTAAATTAAATGATTAGTTCACCCAAAAATGAAAATAATGTCATTTATTACTCACCCTCATGTCGTTCCACACCCGTAAGACCTTCATTCATCTTCGGAACACAAATTAAGATATTTTTGATGAAATCCGAAGTTGAATGGAGGCGACATGAGGGTGAGTAATAAATGACATTATTTTCTGTTTTGGGTGAACTAACCCTTTAATGCTGTTTGAACTTTCCATTCAAAATCCTAAAAACAAAACCAGTTTCATCAGAAATATTAAGCAGCATCTGTTTTACATTGATAATAATAAGAAATGTTTCTTGAGCAGCAAATCAGCATATTAGAATGATTTCTGAAGGATCATGTGACACTGAAGACTGGAGTAATGATGCTAAAAATTCAGCTTTGTCATCACAGGAATAAATTATATTTTTAAATCCTGTACATTAAAATAGAAAACAGTTAAACCGCACTATATTAAAATATTTTAAATAATTGTAATAATATTTCACAATTGTAGTGTTTTTACTGTTTTAATCAAATAAATGCAGCATTTACTGTAAACCCTAACGCTCAAAATAATAAATTGGTTTGAGTCGGGCAAACTCAAATTAAACAAATTACTTGAATCAAATTAACTTTCATGAGTTTTTAGAACTTTCTTTTTCTTTTGAGTTCACGGAACTGACACATTTTAAGTAATCTGAATTGTTTCATTGTTTTGCATTTTATGAACTTGTTTATTTTAATTTAGACAAACTTAAATTTACCTGAAACTGGTCTGAGATTTCTATTTCCCAGCATGCCCTGACACTCGAAATGGAGAATAAAGTTAAGAGCAATTCAAATGTATGGGTACAAAATTGAAATCTGCCAGTTCTGCTTGCTTAAACTGAATGTCTTAACTTAAAAAAAATTGATGTAACAGATTACCTCAAATTTTTTGAGTTTTGCCAACTTATTCGGGTTTACAGTGTTGGTGAGCATAATTTTTTTTTTTAAATCTTATCGTCCCTAAACCTTTGAAAGGTTGTGTTCATCTTCCACAGAACCCCTGGAGTACCTTCATGGATCTCTGGTTGAAAACCCTAAGTTTAGATAATGAATGAAGGGAGTTCACTATTTTTGACATCTGGAAAGCACCGCAACAGCATATAAAATTCTCCTTAAGCACAACACCATTTCCAACAAAGATCAGCTATAATGTCTATAGTTCTGGAGCTAGAGCTCAAATGCTAACTGGCCTCTGTGTAGCACTCACAGTTCCCTGGCACCCATGCTGTTTTTGATATAGAGGAGCCATTATATCAACTGCAGCTTCAGGCTGACTACTAACTGGAAAGAAAGACTCTGGAAGCCTATGTAACACTTCATTATCATTTACAAGCTTAAAGAAGCAAAAAGACAAGCGTGAAAGCTGGCAAACACTATGGCTGCTGGTAAAACTGCACTCATGGTTTAAAGATCAAACAAATCACGGTGCCTTAAAGCCAATCGATGCCTTGTACATGAAGTTTGCTCCTGGCATGCGTGCTTGGGTTTGTAGGGAGGAAAGTGATATTGTTTATATGCCAAATACTGATTTCCCAGACATGCGTGATAAAATATAATAGGTAAGACAATATCTCAGTGTTTTAAGACCATTGATTTGAATCATTTTCAAAATAAATTGGTCAAATAAATGACACTGATACTCTTTCACATGTGCCATCTCTGTGTAATTAATGCTGTTAAGCCCAAAGAAAGATGTTTTATACGTTGTATTTATAGTTGGCATAAAGTTGATGGTTGATTGCTCGGAGAGTTCGAGGCCTCAGGTTGTGTGTTCTCTGTTGCCGATCAGAGCTCAGGAATATTAAGCACACAATGTTGTGTAAAAAATATGTCTTGTGCTATTTAGTTTCTCTGTAAACTTCGATCCTGAGCTTTGATTAAGTGTTTTTCCATGAGCTAGTTTCGATGGGCAGAACAGTCCCAGTGTCTTGATTTACTGAACTGAATGGTGGGATGGATTGTTAAGAAGTTGAGTGTGCCGTTGTGTATTTTGGAGAGATTCATCTAAACAACACTAGGAAAGACAGATGTGATTAGACTAGCACTCTAAATAGGAAGACGAACCATTTCAAACAATCACAAAATTCAATTCCTCAGACGCATGTAACTTTTTAACCCCCATAATTTGCAAAAATGTTGATGACAGGACCGCAATTCGGGTCATTAATAAAAACAAGCCAGTCAAACTGTCATCATTTACTCACCCTCACGTCTTTTGAAACTGGCATGACTTTTTTTCTTTAGGGAAATACAAAAAAATAGAAGTTTAAAGGAATGGTCAAGCTGCTCTTTTTCATACAATGAAAGTGAATGGTGACCAGCAACATTAAAATTTAAATTTCAGTCTTTCCTTCACACAAACAACCATATGGTTTCAGAAGACTTGGAATGTAGTGCACAAGCTGTACGGACCACTTTTATGGTGCTTTTTTTTTTTGCTCTTTTTTTGGAGTCCCTGGTCACCAGTCAGTTTACTGAACAGTATGAATATTCTTCAAGATTTCGTCTTTATTGTTCTATGAAAGAAAAACAATATGAAGATCAGAAAATGATGACAGAACTTTACTTTTTTTTTTGGGGGGGGTGAACTGTCTTCAGTATTAGTATGCTTATAAAAGAGATATGATTGACTTCGGTTAAAATTTACTAGCAAGATCCTGAAAATTTATAGAAAATAAAAATTTGGGGTTGGATGTTTTTAAAGAAGTCTTTTATGCTCATATATTTATTTAATCAAAAATACTGTAAAAACAGTAATATTGTGAAATATTATTACAATTTGAAATAACCGTTTTCTATTTTTTCCTGGTTTTTTTTCTATTTCTATTTGTGTAACTGTATTTTAAAATGTAATTTATTCCTGTGATGCAAAGCTGAATTTTCAGCATCGTTACTCCAGTCTTCAGTGTCACATGATCCTTCAGAAATCATTCTAATATGCTGATTTTGTGCTCAAGAAACATTTGTTAACACTTTACAATAAGGATTCATTAGTTACCTACTTCAGTTAACATGAACTAAGAATGAACCGTACTTCTACAGCATTTATTAATCTTAGTTAATTTTACTTTCAACATTTACTAATACATTAATTTACATTATTTACATTACAATACAATACATTATTTAATGCACTGTGAACTAACATGAACAAACAATGAACGACTGTTTTTGTATTAATTAACTTTAATAAATATAAAATAATACTTGTTGAATAATAGTATTAATTTCTTTATAAAAAACACTTAACACTACATTGTTTCAAAGGAAATGCAGTTTTCTAAAGTTGAAGAAACCCCAGAACGTCTGGAGAGAATCCACCACAGGTATGTGCCTATAAAATAGAGCAAGTCATAATATATGAAAATAAGTTCTCTTGGTTTGATGAGGTCATCGGTTTTCCAAAGAGTCTGCAGTAAGTGGTACTTCATCATTCCGCTGCTCTCTTTGACTGCAATTTACGAGAAATACAAGTAGTACCCTCTCAGTTAAAAAACATAAATTCATATGTCCTTGCGGTATTCTGGAGGAGAATAAGAGGAACCGATTACGAGCATTTCCATCTGAAATGGATCTCAGAATAATTTTCTTTCTCCACAAGAATTTCCACTGTGGCAACTGACAAAGTAATTTCCTAGTTGATCACAGCTTTAAACAATGTATTAAAGACTTGAAAACATTAATGGGAATACCTACAAGCCTAATGTTTCCAAAATGGAGGTTCGTATGGTATCAAGAAACATGTTTTTTATATTCTTGAAATTCCTTCCCTAAGGCTAAATCTAAAAATCTAACTTTTTTTTCAAAAATAATAATTTTCTTATACTGTTTTCACTTATTTATTTACTTTTAGGACCCTGCCTAACTTGATTTGCACATTATGACTTTTATAAAAAAACATTAGCTTGTACTGTAAGTTTTTCAGAGAAACATTATTAATAAATCCCTGAGCGTGGGAGGACATTTATAGTTCCCGAGTGCATGTAAACCCGTGGCTGTTGAGCTCACACTTAGACTCTGGCTGAGCAGCCGGTCCTGGCATTGTCCCTCTCTCTGTGTTTGGGGGACGCGGGTGGTGTGAGGTGGATTTTTGTCTTTTAATGGCAGCAGTGAAGCGGTAATGTGGACTGACAGGCACACCGGTGGAGCCCCAGCCTCCAGTGATAGGGCCAGCGAGTTCACTGCAGCACAGCCAGGGGCACGGCTCTCATTAAAATGCTCTATTAAACACTATTATGTTCCTTTTGAACTGGCTCTTTTTGACTGACATTTAAAACCCCTTTACATAGCAATATGACGAGTGTTGTGGACTAGCTTTCAGTTCTCTGATAAAATTGATGGAACATGAGAAACCTGATCAGGTGAAGATAAAAAGATGCAAGCGCATCAGTTTCATGATGAAGTCCTATAATACTCAAAGCAGCAGGGGAAAACAAAACTGGGCAACATGAATAGTGAGACTCACAGAGACACTAGTGTGACTATAAAATGTGCAATACAACATATTTTCAAAATCAGCAGGGATCAAGAGGTGACACTAGATAAATGTAGATCACAAGTTAATTGTGGATTAGGACACCCAGGGGGCTGAAAGAGGGGTGCTATAGGGGGTCAGAGGAGAGGTTAAAAAAAAAAAAAAGAAAGAAAGAAAAAAAGTTAAAGGGAACATGATTTGAGAAATCAACTTTTCCTTGAGCTTTTGATATAAGAGGTCATCATACTATAAGAATATCCTGTAAGTTTCAGAACTGAAAACTTCCTTGTTAGTCCAATAAAAGCTTTTATTTATACCAGGACCATCGAACGACTCGTCCCGAAATGTGTCTATCATAGATAGGTGAAACGCCGCCTCCGTAGAAGAAATCAATGCCTACTTCATTATTGCAAAGTTAGTCCCACCCACGGGCGTGTTAGTGAGATGACGAGGAGAGAAGAGCGATACAGGACTAAAAATATCATTACCTTTCAAAGGATCCTAATGCTAGGAATACTGTATTTAATGCGATTGTGAATTTCTCAGTTGAGCATTATTTATTTGTATTTGGTTCATTTCACTGTGGATTCTTTGATAAATCAATCGCATTTCGGATTTTCAAACAGACTTTGACGATATGGACTGGACAGTAATGCAACAACATGTAAGTAACTGTGTTAATTCTAATGCCTGATCTGATATGTAATGTTTCATGTACAGTCAGATTCTCTGTCTATGTTCTTTGTATATGTGTCAGTAAACCAAAGCAGTGGCTAAATGGTCAACTTTACATTGTTTCTCTTAGTAAGAAGAAAATAATCTGTTATTTAATTGGTGATTAAATTATATATAGAAAGCGATTTAGGAACGCTCCCTTTACAATCGCTGGAGCTGTCAATCAAACAGCGCGAGTTTATAAGAGGGCTAAAATCAGGGTAGGAAAAATGCCTTTTATTTCTAAATTATGACCATTTTTGATGTAAAAAGCATACTAACATTATAAGTGCACCCCCAGGAAATATTATAAAACAACGCAGTTCATGATCCCTTTAAAATTTACCACAATTTGAAAGTATTACTGTTTCAAACTAGATTACTATAAATAGAGACGATCAAAATATATTATTGAAATTAATTAAAAATATACATATGTATATGTATATATTTTTAATTAATTTNCATTAATTTTTTTTTTTTAAAAAAATATACAATATAGTGTATAATAAAATAGCAATAATTATATTAAATATATAGTTTTATACATTTATATTTACTGTATTAATAATATAAAAAATAAATACATCTTTACACATTTAAATATTTAGCTACTTTAATATATACTTTTACTATTACTACTATTATTTTACAATCATTTTTAGGGGTCCATGGCATTAAAACGTTCGAAAACCCCTGAACTAGTCGACCTTACTAATCAGTCTAGTCTGATCTGTTCCTTCTACAGTCTACTACTGCTGTTGCCAGCCGCTGCTCAGTGATTTCCAGAAAAGGCACCTGGCAAAACAAAAGCTCCTGTAATTCAAGGTCAAATTCAGCCCACAGCAAGCTGAAAACATTTTAACTATGAACATCATCTGCGATGTCTCAAACTGTAACCTGTGTTTACTGCTGTCTTACCAGCCTGGTTTGTGGTGATGTTGACAGCGGTGAACTGAGGCGAGTAGGGACTCTGGTCAGACACTCCATTCACAGCCTGGATCTCAAAAGTGTACTGAGTGTGGGCCAGCAGGTCACTGATATGGACTCGTGGATCGGTCAGGCCCAGTTGGCGGGGCACGAACTGCACATTGTCACCACAGCGAGTGCAGGCCCCTCGACCCGAACCGCAGCTCTTGCAGATAATGTTGTAGACCACATCCTCCCGGCCTCCGCTCTCTTTCGGCGGATCCCACTCCAGCCGCAGGGAGGTCTCGTTCACGCTAGAAATCACTCTCTGGGGTGCAGACGGAACCGCTGTGGGAAAAGAAACACACTGCCTCATCAGCAAGTCCTTATCAGGGCATGAGTTTAATTAAACCCAAGCCTAGGAATAAATTCTTGGATTATGTGGTGTAATGTGCAGGAATAAGTACTGTATGTGAACCCTTTATTTCTCTGAAATTTAATCTGATCATCAAGTTGCAACAAATGCCTAAATTAGGCCTATGTGATGTAAAGTAACTTTACGTGTCCTGTCCCATGTTTTCCCCCCCTCATATTCTGCAGGGTTGCTGACTTAAGCACATTTTAACTGCTCCGCCTTGTGTCTTTATGATCTGATTTTCACTTATTCATTAGCCTATTATCACTGTTCCTTTAAAAAAGAAACTGGATCAAAGTAATCTCCGCTTTATAACAAGCCACATTAAAGTAATAATTTCATAATGGGTAATGAAGGGATGAAAAGAGAAGTGGTTCATTGTAATGTAAAACAAGAGTTAAAGGGAAGAATTTCCTCCTCCCTCTATTCTGGAAACAGTGCAGCAGTTCAGATTACTGACAGCGTAGAGCACTACTCCACTATTCACACAGGCCCACCCTTCCCAAAAGAACAGAGCTTTATGCAAATCTCATTGGGCCAATCTCACTGCTCGGTGAGTTACAGCAATGAATGAATGTTCAGTGAGTTACGCACTCATTTTCTTTTGCTGCACTTAACTGGAGGTTTAAAAAGGGCAACTGCATACAGAAATGAAAAGACAAAAGACCTCATCAAAAGACTGCCTACGTTCAAGTCTTCTCAAGTAATTATCCTGAGTAGGGTATTTCAAAATGACCAGTAGTTGGTGTGAACAAAGTTGATACTAAAATAAAGCAGTATAATGCAATAGCGATCTGTTTAAAGTAAAAACTCAATTCGTTACCTGAAGGCTGTTGTGTTGATTAAAAGCATTAAACTGCTTTTAAACACTCAAATGTGTATTTGAACCTGTGCATTGTGTCTTGCAATGTAAACTAAACTTGATGACTTGAACTTGATTATGAACATAAATATAAACTTGAACATAAACCTGGACTAGACATGATCTCACCAAACAGCGGTTACACGAACAAAGCTAGACAAAGAAACAATGGAAACATGAGGGCTATATGTACATGGACTAATCACTAAACAAGGAACACTGGAACACAATGAACCAATAAACCAATGAGGAAACAGAACTGAAGAACTACACGACTAAACCAACCAATCAGAAGATAACATAAAAAGGGGAAGAACATGATTACACGATGGCAAGGGAAACACATGACAAACAGGAAACATGAGAATTCCAAAATAAAAGACATGAAAAGCTGAAACAAAACCCTCTTTCTATATATGTTAATTATTATATATATATATAAATATAATTTTTCATAAATAACAATATTGTTGTTAATATTATTAAATAACAACAACAACAACAACATTCCCTGCTCTTACTTATTTGTTCTTTAGTACTAGATATGCACCAATAATACAATTCTGCCTGACAAGTCAATAATTTTTTTCATCTTATGGATGATAATCAATAAATGACATATATTAAAATTCTATATTATTCTGTCTAAAAAAAAATATAAAATAAAACAATTAAAACAAATCAATCTATTTAAATGCTACAATAGATTTACAACGATACAGTATGAAAAATATGTATTTTGAGATTTGCAATTTATTATTAAATTACTACAGTTTTTAATTAACTATAAGTGAAAGTTAGATGTTATCGAAGGTAAACTAAAAGCAAAAATAAAGGACATGAGCAGCACAATTAAATAATTTATAGTGATAAATGTAAAACAAAACAAAAAAAAAAAGTAATACTAGCCAACATTTATAATTAAAATAATAAAAAATGAAAATGTAATTTTAGCCAGTAACCAATATGGTATACCGGCATTTTCGAAAAAGAGAGTCAAAACCACTGTAAATGATATAAAATAGCATAAGAGAATGACATACTGGTGCATGGCATCTGTAGAGGGTCAGAGTCCGTACGGTAGTATCCACTCCGACAGATACAATTGGTGGCACCCTCGTTGGAGGTGCGGCTGTTGATGGGACACTGGAGACATTGCTGGTCCCCTTGAGAGGCTTTAAAGGACCCAGACGGACAGGCTGCATTAAGAAAGGTAGAGAGGAGTTTACTGTAGAGAATTGCAAATCAGAATAAACAAGTAATTCATTTAGGGATTGTAGTTCATTTTTGTTCCTTTGAAGATCTATCACACATACATAAATACCTGGAGCTTTTTATCATCACGGTCACTCACATTAATGTCTCCCTACTAGAACATTTTCTTATAAAACAGCCATCTTTATTTGGAATCAAAGAGAAACGTACGAAGTGAAAGCCCTCATAATGCCGTCTGATGGGCCTCCAGTGCAGTTTTGAAGCTTGATCTCGCACTGATAATCTTTTGTTTGGCATATAAAGAGCCGAATGGCACTCTGATATATCTGTGGAATAAACTAACAAAGACCTTGTTAAATCACAGCAGTTTTTCCTTGCTGTCTAGTCTTACTGAAAACAAAATGCAAATGCGCTTGTGCTATTCAGAACTAATTATTTTTTTAAATGAAGAATTTAATTACGTTTTCGAAAGTTCTGTTTTAATAAGGTCTGAATCATAAATCATATTAAAATGTGAGTAAATGTCTTTAGTGTATTATATTGATGTCATGTTGTATTTATTTTATGCCTAGTATGTTTCATTTATCTTCCAGGACGTCTCAGTCTATAAATCAACTTTTATTATATATTCAGTTTCCCCAATTTCTGAACAGAATGGAACGCAAATAACATTTTAAAAACTACAAAAAAATAACACTTTTCTTGGGAATTTACAGTAATGAAATATTTTGAGAAATGATTCACCATACTGAAATCAGAAACCATAAAATGTAATTTTTTATGGGCATTAATCTAGCTTGCTAGCTAATGTGACAAGCTGTCTGCATTGAGAGTATGACGAGCAGCAACAGATAGTGCGTGAAGTTATTGTTACGACAACCATACATGTACACTGATTTGCTAAAAGTATTATTTGCTGCTCAAGAAACATTGCTTATTAATACCAATGTTGAAAACACCTGTGCTGCTTAATACTTTTGTGGAAACCATGATACCTGTAAAAAAAACTAAAACATTTCAGGATTCTTTGATGAATAGAAAGTTCATTAGCGTAAAATCAGCACGAGTAAATTACAGTTTTTACATTTTTGGGTGAACTATTCCTTTATATAAGTCATTGAAATCCTCGCAGCTGAAACTTTGGCATATTTACATTTTTAGTGAATAGTCGAGACATACCTTGTGAAACTGGGACTCTTTTGGGTGAACAGGGACGTTAAAGGGTTAGTTCACCCAAAAATGAAAATTCTGTCATTAAGTACTCACCCTCATGTCATTCCAAACCCGCAAGACGTTTGTTCATCTTGAGAACACAAATTAAGATATTTTTGATGAAATCCAAGAGATTTCTGGCCTCCATTAAGGCCCAGAAAGGTAATAAAGACATATAGTCAACGTGACTACAGTGGTTCAGCCTTGAGAATACTTTTTGTGCGCAAAAATAAACAAAAAATAATGACTTTGTTCAACAATTTCTTCTCTTTCATATCAGTCTCCTACACCGTTTACGTTGTATGGACCAGTGTTTCCCAATCACAGGTTGTCAAGTTTGCTG
>RJVU01040995.1:118891-141853 GCA_003731715.1 Anabarilius grahami | reverse complement strand
GTGTGACTTTAATTAAGTCGAATCAAAATATTCATTTCATTGATTTGCTCAGTGATCTTTCAGTTGCTGTTATATTTACCATTGCTCTGAAATTTTGAGGGCAAAATCCAGTCATTTCAATAGGTGTCTGCGCAATCGGGAATTTCATGTAAGGGCAAAACATTTCCCAATGCTGATTTTGCATTGGTTTCTTCACAGATGTTATTTATGGAAATAAGCCACAATGACCAACAGAACGGTTGTTTTAAAAGTGACTTCTCTGTTAATGGTGTTTCAAACAGTGAACTTTTTTTTGCAGATATTTCACTGAAATTGCACTAATGTGACCGCACCTTCACTCTAGTACATCATTACCTGTAGGTGGTGACTTATTGAGTCATTAAATAAATAATTCACTCAACAGAATTGTTCAAAAACACAATCATTTGCATAATGACTGAGTGTCTTCTTATTAAAAAGATGGTTATATGGTTTTATCATATAGAAAAAGACAAAAAAGCCTAAATAAATTGATCATGTGTTCTTCCTTGCATCATTTTAATTGTGTACAAGCATCAATTTTAGACATTAAATAATTGGGAGAATTTTCCCACCCAAGATTGACTCATATTTTGTACTGAATGAACTACATGCCCTCTTTCATTCAAACACCTTTGGTCAGCAGCTTCTCATTCACAAATGGCATGTCCCAGTTTGAGTCTTGTTAAGACTCGAAACGCCAACTCATTCACGAACAACACGTCCTAATTTGTTCATTTCGTTTACTAATGAGATGTCCTAGTTTGTCCAGTGTCTCCAATTAGAGACTCAAAACACAGACTCATTTAGTGTATTTGTTCAATAGGTCCAACCAATGAAATAGTCCTTCACAGTCCAGACTCGAATGCTACTGGCTTGTGCTGTAGTCTGTCTTTGACGGCAGGAAAAACCACCACAGTAGTAACATAATTCAAAAGGGAGTTACTTATGAGTCAGTGCATGACGAAAAAGATTCATTCAAAAACACTAAACCATTGCTAGTTCTCTAACTCCATTGACAACAAAATGTCTTCAAAACATGACAACTAAAGCCACAGCTAAATGCCACTAAATTGCATGTAAAGTGTATTTTAAAGCTTTTATGGTAAAGGTTTTTTGCATCTCTATCAGTAGGATGAATCAAGCGTACGCTATATGACTCCATCTTCACGTACTTTGTCGTTTCTTAAACAAGCTGCTCATCTCAAAAACCACAGCCTCAGATCACAGCGGTTGACAGTGAGGAAATTAAATCCGCAGGAGAGAAAAAGGCCAATTCTTTCTCAGACAATGCAGAGACTGACATCACGGGCCTTTTTCATTGACAGACATAATTTCATGCAGTAAGATATGGATGCAGTCTTTTGTAAGCCCTCTCCAACAACTTTCTTGGCCAACTTGAGGCCACAGATGTGTCTGTAACCCTCCTTGGCAAAGCAGGAGGTTGGAGAGACATTAATATCCATTAGAGGTGCCGTGTCAACCTGCTGAACTCATCTCAGGATTCACACAGGGGAGTTCACTTGTTTAATGGGGGTGAAGGACTGAACTCATCTGTGCTATACTGCCTGTCATCTCCATATCAAGGTGAATGAAGAATTTAAGGAGTTACTATGGTAATGAGCCTCTTTACTGAGCATCCCAAAGCCTTCAAAGGAAGTAGCATAATTTGTGTTTGAGGAGTTTACCCTCCAGTGCAGCACAAATTTCGCTATAATATACAACACAGACAACTCAGTCCTATACTTCAGTTTGTTTGGGATTTCAAACTTGACAAGGACCCCCAAATATGACCCCCTTTCTAAAATAATATTTTTTAAAAAATATATACGATTAGCATTGAAAAGTTCAGGGTCGGTAAGGTTTTCTTAAGGCTGCAATCATCTGATCAAAAATTCAGTGAAAACACTTATAATGCGAAATATTTTAAAATGTCATTTATTCCTGTGATGGCAAAGCTTCAGTGTCACATGATTCTTCAGAAATCATTCTAATATGCTGATTTGATGCTCAAAACACATTTCTTATTATCATCAATGTTGAAAACAGTTACGCTGCTTACTATTTTAGTGGAAACTAATTTTTTTGACAAATTTCATTAACATTTCAAGAGAACAACATTCATTTGTAACATTATAAATGCATTTACAGTCACTTTTGATCAAATTAATGCATCCTTGCTGAATAAAAGTATTAATTTAATAAAAAACTGACCCCAAACTTTTGAACAGTAGTGTATTTTCATTAGAGACAACTTTTCCAATTGTTATTTATCCTTTAGAAAGAATGGAAAAAATGGTAAACATGTTGACAGACCTAAAAATACATTTAAATATATTTCCCATGGCTCCCCTAGAACCCTCTTCACTGTCACACTAGGAACCTGAAATATGACCACAGTGAAGACACAGTCAGAAACAGCCAGACAGCATGAGATGAACCGGAGCGGAGAGGCTTTAGCAGAACTGTCAGTAAACACAACTATGAAGAGCTCATTTCAAGAATGTATAAACACAGTGAGCCTCCAATGATGCCTGAAGAAGCTTGTTAACACTTCATAGAAAGGAAGTATACCAAAAATGAATAACATCATTTATTTGCACATGCTGTTTTAGTTGTTGCACCAATACATTAAATGGATTATGAAAGGAACAGTGCAAACGTGCCCAAAAATTTGATGACATTTTTTTTATTATCAAAACACCACATTTTGCAGGACAGTTCTAAGCGCTTAGCTTTAAAAGCACCTCAACTGGCTCTTAAAAAAATAAAAAAAAATAAAAATGTGCTAGGTCTACACTATATGTCTGGATATACGGCCAGTTATGATGTTCTTCTACATTAGTGATCATCATTTGATGAATTACTGCTGTCCAGATCAGAAACTGCACACAAACATTTGTTTTAAACAAAATTCTGTGGGCGGCAATAGCGAAGCATTAATTTAACCAGGCAAATTATTTTTGTGCTGACTTTTGTGAATACAGTAATTGTTCAGTGAATTCACACCTTAAAGGATTAGTTCACTTTAAAATGAAAATTACCCCAAGCTTTACTCACCCTCAAGCCATTCTGGGTGTATGTGACTTTCTTCTTTCTGATGAACACAATCGGAGTTATATTAATAAATATCCTGGTGCATTCAAACTTTATAATGGCAGTAAACGGAAAACATCAAGTATGAAGCTCAAGCGCATTCATCCATTATAAACGTACTCCACATGGCTCCGGGGGGTTAATAAAGGCCTTTTGAAGCGAAGCGATGCATTTGTGTAAGAAAAATATCAATATTTAACAAGTTTTGAAATCAAGTATCTAGTTTCCGCCAGACCGCCTACCGTATTCTACTTATGAAGAAAGTGTAAAGTGCAGTTCAAAATGCTTATGCTACGTTCTACGCCTTCCGTGTTCAACTTGTTAGTCCAGAAAAGCGAAACTGACGTGACTCCGTGTGGAGAATGTTTATAATAGATGGATCCACATTCTTCAGCTTCATACTTGTTGGTCCCATTCAATGCCATTATAAATCTTGGACGCATCAGGATATTTATTAATATAACTCCGATTGTGTTCATCAGAAAGAAGAAAGTCATATACACCTAGGATGGCTTGAGGGTGAGTAAAGCTTGAGGTAATTTTCATTTTAAAATGAACTAATCCTTTAATGTTGAGATACCTTGCATTTTTTTCACCTTATTTTCTAATTTTATTTTCTTATTTCTAAAATATCAAAACCAAAACAAGACACATATACTTGAGAATCAAAATTGTGTAAGATAAGATTTGTTTTCAGAGAATATGAGTTTTTTCTCACACTGGCAAGTTGTTTTTTTGTCCCTAATTTTTGCACTTAAAATAAAATTATTGAGTCTTTTTTCCCCCTCGTTCTTCTCAAGTTAATTTATCCTGTTTTAAAGATGTTTTACTGAAAAAGAAAACGTATTTGTAGCGTGAGAAGTTAATATCTGATATGTTATGTTTGGTCTAGAAATTTACAAGTGCATAACATATGTCCAACAGCATATGTCTTCATAAAATGTCAAGACGTAACAGCTTGAGCAAGTTCTTAAAACACTAATGCACTTAGAGCTCCTTAAAATACTGAAGTCATTGAAGTCTTGCACTGTACATTCTTAAAGAACAGTGACAACAGCTGTACCATGTACTAGTTCAAGCTAACATCTTGTTTTCATCCTCAGACAAGGTCATTAATTCCCACCGATGTGTGAGTGAACTCTCCCAGACTTTCATCACCATGGCTGAGCGCAACAGAAGATTCAGATTAATCTTGAATTCTTACGAGATGGCCGGGATTACCCAGCAGGACAGGACGGAGCCTGGGAGGCACTAAGAGAGAAATCCTGCCCCTCTGTGCCCAGCGCTGCTCAGCTAACATGGCTGAGCAGCGCTCAAGCTAGAAGTGTAATCTGAGGGACGGCTGGCCAAGACACATGCTTGAGAGATCTGAACATAAACCACAAGAATAAAGCAGAGGAAGCTCTAGAGAGTAAAGACATTAACAGACTCTTTCATGCCTTTATCATCACTAATGTCTGGAATTTGAATAATTATGGGCCATGGCCAGACTGAGTTGAAGGACATTTAGGGTGTACCATCCAGAAAGAAGAAAAAAACCCTTTAAAATACTGACAGGCTCATTTAAATAACAAAAACTGATCTTTTTTTGTTGTGTCTATGAAAAATATGTTCTTGCCACAACATTAAACACTCAGTCTGTGCTGGATTAAACTGAGAAGGGGCCTTACTCTTTTTTATGAGTGACAACACACACACACACACACACGCATAGACATACAGTACCGTTCAAAAGTCTGTGGTCAGTTTAAAAAAAATAAAATAAATGTTTATATGTCATATATCATATATTTTTAAAGGCCGTAAAGCTGCATTTTTTTGATCAAAAATACAGTAAAACAGTAATATTGTGAAATAATATTACAATAAAAAATAACTGTTTTCCATTTTAATATATTTTAAAATGTAATTTATTCCTGTGCATGGTGGCAAAGCTGAATTTTCAGCAGCATTACTCCAGTGTTCAGAAATTATTCTAATATGCCAATTTGTTGCTGAAGTAACAGTTGTGATAGAAAGGTCAAAAGAACAGAGAAATTATTTGGCATGAAAGGCAAACTCCAGTATATAATTAAATATGGGTTTTACTGTATTATGCAAAAAAATGCAGAAAAACAAAAAGCTCACAGGAAATAAAGCATACATCGACTACAATGTAATCAGTAATTAATATTTTGTTGGTTCTCCCTTTTTTTTTTTTGATTACAGCAGCCATTCTTGTGGGCATTGACTCACTAAACTTTGCATGTGTCGTGCTTAACTTCTTTCCAATCCTTCTTCCCAAAATTCAGCTTTATTGGAAGACCTACATGACTAATCACAATTCAGGTTTATAATTTCACAAAGGTTTTCTATGACTTTGAGGTCAGGGAACCGAGGAGGCCACTTGAAGACTTCAAAATGCTAAGCATGAACACTTTTCACGCGCATCGTTGCATGTACTGTGTGTTTGGGATAGTTATGTTGGAAAATACACATTTGATCTCCAAACAGATCCTCCATACTTGGCTACATTGCTGTCTGACAAGTCAAAATTTGGATGGTGTCAGGTGTGTTTGTAGGAAAGACAACTGAGTGTTTTAATACCAAATGCATGCGTGGCACTATTAGGCATAGCAAGGGTAGATATATTCGTATTGGGGGCGCATTTCTGCAGCAGGTGCTGGAAGGATCTTCAAAGCTGCTGGCACTTTGAAAATGGACCAATACTTGGGAATCCTGCAGATCACGGCTTGAATCTTCCACACTCCAGCCCTTGTTTTCTTTGGCAAATGCAGGGTGTTTTTTTGCAGTAGATAAAATTAATAAATGGTTTCTTTACCACACAACATCTCAATCCAGCCTCTTATATCCGTTGACTTACAGTTCAAGATGAAATTGAAGGTTGGAGGTCTCATCCAGGTCTTTAGAAGCTGTTTTCAAAGGGTCATAAACTGAGAAATCAAATTTTCCTTGAGCTTTTGATATATAAGAGGTCATCATAAGAATATCCTGTAAGTTTCAGAACTGAAAACTTCCTTGTTAGTTCAAAAACAGCTTTTAATGTTACCAAGCCCTGGAATGTGCCTATCTATAGGTAGGTGAAAGACCACCTCTACAGAAAAAAAAAAATCAACACCTACTTCACCATTGCAACTTTGCATTCATGTGCTCAACATGAACGGCTACATGCTCATCACTGCAACCTTTCATGCCACGATCTAAATATAATGCCATAGATCTAAATATAATCAATATTTTACAAGATTAGTTAACCTTGAGAGTAGGGCTGGGTAAAAAAAACACACAGATTTCTCGATTTTAACCGATTCTCATTTTTACGAACCAATATCGATTCTTAAATCACAAGAATCAATTAGTCTAGTCTGTTTTCAGTTGATGAATGAGCAGAGTATGTAGTGCCTCCCATCCAGTAAATTGCAATAATCTTTGTGCTTTGTTACTTTTGATATGAAGCAAAGTCTCAGATTTCAAATGCCATATTATGAGATTCAAAAAAATTCATACCGTTTTGGCGCTGTTTAATGTGACGTGACAGATCGCTGTAGCGCCTCAGTTAAAGAGAAGCAGCAGTTGCATCTCCTCTGCTTTAATACCAGTTACAGTGCGAAATAAACACGACTAAACATCTGAAGCTATGTTAAACTATACAGTACAACTTACCGAAATCCGTATCATGTCTCGTGTAATAGCTCAATCAACCTCGGGAAGATGTCAATAAAACAGCTTGTAAACAAAGTCACGTAATGTCACATTTACCTCAGAAAAACATATTCAGTGACCATAAACTCATTAGTCAGCTAGAAAAGTGAACTCTAGAAAGCAACATTCTGATAAATATAGCTATGCACCGTTACATATTCATTATAATTTTTAATGTTCTTCAATATTTAATGCATGTTTGAATGAATCAGTTATGACAGCCGCGATTTAAATGTTTATATTTAACTGAATGTTAACTGAAATACTACATCCAAAATAATCAATATCAAATCAAATCGAAAGCATGTGAATAGTAATCTAATCTAATTGTGAAAATTGTGTCAATACCCAGCCCTACTTGAGAGCTAATAGTAAAAACGTGCTAAAAGTGTTAGAGACTTAGCTATTTTATATGCAAAGATGTTAGCCAATCACAGCAATGGGTGTTTCACTGAAGTCTCACAGCAGACACGCCCCTTTAAACAGTGCGTTCAAATCAGAGGACTAAAATCAGGGTAGGAAAATTGCCTTTTCTTTCTAAATTATGAAAAATTTTGATGTTAAAATTATACTAACAGTATTAGTGCACCACAGGAAACATTCTAAAACAATGCAGTTCATGTGATTTTCATCCTTCTGAGGACATTGTAACCATTCACATTGTGAACATGAGCAATATCCATGACTGACTGACCAGATTTAGCCATTTTAACAATCTTCCTTGGTTGCAGAGAACAGCTCCTTCCATCTGACCATTTTCATTCAAACCCACAAATGTTTGTTTCAGTGTAAATACCTCCATACTGTACATTTCCACATTCAAACGTACAAAAATGTATGTGTAAAAGTTACATTAAAATACCAATGCAATCAGGCTGGAAATATTCAGATGTATGACAGCAAAGCGCAAACAACCATATTCTATGAAGTAAAGCATATTCTGTCTGTGCTTTCATAAGCATCATGAGCGGACTCTCCCAACTAGCACCTGATACCCACAGACAAAATCAGACGTCAATTGCTTCATTGTGACTGCAGTACAGGAACGCTCAGAAGTGCCAGTGTGGATTGATTTTCTTTGTGAGCTTTATTTTTTCATCCAATTTATGCAATTTTGTGCACATCAGCTCTTTGCATGTGTCACTGATAAATGTAGGAACTAGAGAGACCAAAAAGCTTTCAGGCTGGCTCCAAGGTGATTTTTAGTCACACTATTCTTGTACAGAGCTCTACTATACTACAAATTAGGGATGAGCCTGAAGCTGAATGCTGTTCAGAAAGGAAATTACGTATTAGGGAGCCCCTAAAGGGACATGGTGATGGGAAGAAATTTGAGATGGTAGATATTAGGGGTGTAACGGTACACACACATGACGGTTCGGTACATACCTCAGTATTGAAGTCACAGTTTGGTATGGGTTCGTTACAGCAAGGGGGAGAAAACTAAACATAAAATAGCTTATTTTTTCTTCCTTTTTTTATTAAACAGTGGTCTCTCTCTTTAAATAAATTCAATTATAATTAACATTTTCTTAAGGATAAAAACAATCTATCTCAGCTAATGCTGTAAACTATATACAGGGAGCCCTTTCTTGCACATTACTATAATTATTTACAGTTACAGTCATAACTTGTTTATGACAAATTTATTTAAACATTAAAGATACTGCTAACAGGTAAATTAAATATAACAAATATATAAGCTAATATAGTGCACATATTTAGTGAAATGCTCCCTTGTTGAGTTCATTTCTCGAATAAACTAACATGCTGTGGAGACTAAATGACTTGCCTGAGGTAAATGTAATGGTACGTGAGATATTCTCATTCTCATTCTCATTCTCATGTCTTTCCACAGTTGAAACACTGGTTGAGAGATTACACACATATCTAGATCACCTGTTTTTCTTCTTCTGTGCTTTTTCCTGTTCTGGCGGTTAGCAAACAGCATTGCATTACCGCATGCACCCTCTTCTGGATTGGAGTGTGGACCACCTGTGACTGACTGTATTCGTCTACCAGCATGAACCGAACCATGACGTCAATACAGTATGGTTCGGGGCGAATACAAGTACCATTACACCCCACATAAATGAGAGGAAATATGAGAAATATGAGAGGAAAAAATATATTTCAATGCTTTTGCATTCTCTCACAATTATATATTTGGGTAATTATATTTGAATACGCTTTTTACTTTCACTTTCCAATTTATGATATTTGTCAATGACGCTCAGGATCTGTTGCACACCAAATCCTCTGTCCTGTCAGTCATCTCTACTTACTATCTTCACATGATACGCGAAATCTGATGTACTGTAATGTAACCGACTATTGCAGCAAGCCTAACCATGCCCGTTTAGGGGCTCTGTAGAATGCTTTTTTTTTTTTTCTCCAACATTTTTATTTAAATTTAAATACAATTCCAAACCAGGAACATGTATCAAAACGGTCCACAAAAAACAAACAAAAACGTAGAATGCATTATTCATTTTCCGTGCCTTTCCAAATTCACATTTAGGTTTCGGGCACATCCCTACTACAAATGCTAAAACATATTTACATTTCCAAGGCCTAGTACTACTGAAAAGAGCAAAAAAGAAAACCCTTAACACACCCAGTTTACCTGCAAAGCTATTTCCCTCAGAGAGTGATTTTGTTTTATTCATTCATAGTATTTGGTGTTAATATTTCAGTGCTCACAGACGCCTAAGCCTCTGCTCTCCAGGGAGCTTTTTTCTGCTGACTGCCTCCATTGTGCCGTGACTGACAGTCCAAATGTATTCATTTCATTTAGAGTTGTAAATATTAATGGTGTCAGCTCCATCTGCTAACCTCTACCTGAGACAAAGACCCCCATGTTCATAGAACAAGCTTTTTTATGTGACGTTATGACACACCCGGACCAGATCTTATTGTGTGGTGTCAACTTCATGCATCGAAGATGCTCTGTGTTCCTTTTGTGAGGTTGTCAACTGTATCTGAATGTGTCACTCAGCAGCACTGCTGGGGACAGAGCTAGCAGAAAACACAGGCGGTAGCGAACAATGAAGCTGATCCGACAGTGATGAGGGTCTCAGATGGGGCATTTCAATCTCAGATCTTCAGTATGGATTGTATAAGCGTTCAGATGATGATTCAGAGGCTTGATAAATAACATCCAAACGACAAAGGTAAATATGCTTCACACAAGTAAACAGCTTTATCTAAACAACATTCTGGAGTGATAAATCAATTCAGGGTGGCTGCTTGCTAAACCTCTTAATTGTTTGCAACAGGTCAATACTGCTAATCTTGTACTTTGCCTATACAAAAAGACAGTAAGTTGTTAAATATACATTAATCAAAGCACTGTGCTTCCCCTTGGGTCAGCATGCAAATTCAAAGCTGATGCATTTCGTGTCAAACTAGATAATAGAAAATTGATAAAATGCTAAATTAATATACTGTTGGAGAGTTCATGTTATTATGAAGGTGGGAAAAAGGGACAGTTAGCAGTAATATAGCAAAAATTTATTTTAAAATGTATTCAAAGTAGTGTTTGTTGCTAGTGTTGTGTCAGCTTCAACAACAGCATACTACATTAAAGAAATGAAATTGAAAATGAAATGTCTGTTATCATTTATTCATCCTCATATTGTTCCAAACATGCATGATTTTCTCTGTTTTTCAGAGGTCCAAATAACACTAACTAAACAAAACAAAAAAAAACACAAACATTAATAATAATAATAATAATAGATGTTGTTGTTTATAATATTTAATTAAAATTGCATAAATTTATGTGTAAAATATATTTTTTAATGGAGAAGGAGTCCTTGCTCAGCCAGGAAGAACAGATAACATCTCTGAAGGACGTTGGAAGCGAGAAGGAAACTTTTGCCTTGTAACTTTTTCATGACATGGCCTATTTTTAGAGCTACAGATCTATCTATGGTCAGTTTTTTTTCACACACAAATATGCATTAACATCTTTGGTCAGCGTTATATTAAAAGCACTGCTGCTATGTGGCATTGTGTATGCTGCAAGTATGCTAGGTGTATTCAAAACAAATGAAACATATGCTGTAGCATGTTGTATGGTGCACCACTTGAGATTGAGGGCCAATTAATATGGTTTTTTAGTACCTGTCTCTTAAAGTTTGTAGGCCACTATGCAGCGTAGCTCTTAAAACATTTCCCTAAAAATACATTACACTGAATTCTTAAATTTTTAGTGTTCCCCTCCCCCGTATGTCCTTCAAAAAGTCTGTTGTTACTTATATCCAACTGTGGCAAAAACAATCTATGTTAGTAAAAAAATAAAAAAGGAAAAAGTCCAATTATCGCACACTTTTCTAAGTAGCCACGGGTAAGTGCAAACTATATAATTTTCTTGTCTTGTTCACTACATTTGCTCCCTAAATAATCATCCCTAAATGTCAACCACCCACATACAATGAGAACTACATAAGGCTGGAACTTATGCTAATGACTTTATTCAATAGGTTCAGTAAGCTGATGCTTGATTTTACAAAAAATGCTTGAAGTAAAAAAAAATTTATAAAAACCATTTCAACAGCCGCTGGCTGAGTTTGGGATCCAGCCTCATTTCACAGCTGCACAACAGAGACCGTACATGCCCTATTTCTCTGTGCCCCCCGCACAGGCCTTTTGTCACTCATTTAAGCAGGTGTGCCAATGTGTGAGCAAAGACGACGATGGGCAGCCTGTTTTAAGCACCATTTACATCCCCATGTAGGTCAAGTAGCTGCAATTTGACATGCTGGAGGCCTTTGACTCTTCCAAATTATCTATGTGACACTGTGCAGCTAGGGCTGGGCGGTATGGCGATATATGTGAACAATTTAAAGTGTCTATCATTAGAGATTCTGCTATATCGTTTATATCTTGTTATGTAAATACATCCGGATAGCACAGTACTACTTAAAATTATTGACACTTTAGAGTGATACAGAAACATGAATGAATGAGAAAATAAAGAGCAGGACGTGCATGACATTAAAAAGAATTATTAAGCACAATAAGTCATGTAAAAAGATCTCAATGTGTACTTGTGATGACTGACACACACCTGAAGCGCAAGCACAGAAAGCCACCTCTCAGATAGCATGAGATCCCAACTTCAGTTCTCTTTTCTTGGCTTATTGTGATTGATGTTAAAATGCAGCTGGTTTTGTCTTAAGTGAACTTAAATAGCTGGGAGAAACCGGATGCGTGTCAGTATATTGGATCAGTGCATTCTGTCTTAAAGAGACATAATAAACCATGCTGCTGTCTGTCATTAGCTATGTTTCCAAACAAAGTTGCAAATTTAACCTATGCACAAAATTTGAATATCGCATAAAACATTTGCGAATAAGGCACCATTTCCATCCCATGTGTTTTAAGAGAGCAAAATCGTCACTTCCTTGTAAATTCCCTCAAAAGAAGTGTAATAAAAATGGAAGTTGCTGCAATCAGGGATGCCACTGTGGCTCTTTTTTCCTACATAATAAATGACTTGTGTCTCAGAGCGCTACACAAATAAACACTGTCATGTTATCTTGCATTCGGATGCCCATGGTGTTTGGGAACGCAATCATGTGAAATGCTTCAGGGAGGAAATTAAACCAAATCATTTGATGACAGACTTTGGCTCAGGCATTTCAAAATGCTTAAACCAACATTTGAGATGCTGTGCAATGAAATTGGTCCACTTGTTAGTCCAGTTATCCAATCACATCCACTGTTGAGGCACAGTCACGAGAGTTTATTGTTGCACATCAAGGGATTTATTCGGTAAATGTGTTTCAGTCATAGTTTATGCGGATATCTTCTAAATTGCATGCATAAGTTTTTTTATGCACATTTTTAAAATTTGTGTGCCTCTTGTCCTTTCCATCCAGCAATTATGCAATATCTCAGAATGCATGGGTAAAATGCATAAAAATAGGTGGATTAATAATGCATAATAATCTATTAATGCTAATCAAACAACAAAAGAAAAAGAGAAAATCACTCACTGCTCTTGAATGAACAACTTTAGTAGGAATTTTTAATAAGAATAAATGTTTATTTTTAGAATTTATATGTCACAATATAGTCATTTTTTTTTGTTATTAAAAATAAGAACAAAGCAGCAAATTACAAACAATAGGACAAATATAATATACAAAAATATAAATTAAACTGTTTTTCAGGTACAGTGGGTTTATTTAACATGTAGTAAGAAATACTCCCGAAATTGAATAATCAAATGTTAAAATAAATATAAAAAATATATATATATATACACTAGGGGTGTGGTTGTTAGGACCAAAATCTTATTTCACAATAATCATATAATCATATATATATATATATATATATATATATGATTATATGATTATTGTAAAATAAGATTTTGGTCCTAACAACCACACCCCTAGTGTATATATATATATATTTTTTATATTTATTTTAACATTTGATTATTCAATTTCGGGAGTATTTCTTACTACATGTTAAATAAACCCACTNTATGATTATTGTGAAATAAGATTTTGGTCCTAACAACCACACCCCTAGTATGGGCCTACGTAAAAAAAGGGAACAAAAAAAGCCCTCCAAGTTGGCTTTTTTTTGTCTAGCCAGTGAAGCGCTTTCTTTCATGGTGATGTGTGAGGAGGAGAGACACTGACAGTCCTCGTTTCCGTGACATTGCCTGGCCGCTGGAGTCTGATGGATGAGCAGTGGACTCCTGAAGGGCCTTTGATCAATGAGCCCCCTTATCGATGACAACAGGACACCTGCCTCCCATCAAAGAGATGAGGGCCAGGCAGCTCCGGTGTGGACATCCAGCTCTCAGCATTGATTAACCCCGTGCTCCAATGAAGCCTCATCTTTTATCTCCATACAGGTTTTCATGTCTCTCAGAAGGAAAGGGAAGTGATTGTGGAAAATTTGTACTCACTTACTTATAACAAAACATTTAGTATTTGTACTGATTGTTATAGCCCATAAAAGCCCTTGTCAAAAAATTACATTGATGGCAATGTTTTGACTTTAATGCAACATGGAACACACTAAAATTCAGATTTGCCCTTATCATAAGCCTAACATCTTTAGACACAAAGGTCAGCTCAAAAACAGTCCGCTTCAATGCACAGTCCAATACACGCAAAGCATTTCTGCCTCGAAAGCCTTTAAACAAACCATGCTGAATGCTGACAGAAGCTAAAGACAAATGAGAAAGTGACATATTTCCCCCCCCTAAAACCTAATAATTATTAGGAATGTGCACAACGACTAATTTCATTAAAGGAGCACACCACTATAGCACACAGAGCATCTCGCTCAAAAATGACCAAAGAGTTTCAATATTTTTCTTATTTAAAACTTGACTCTTCTGTAGTTACATCGTGTACTAAGACCGACGGAAAATGAAAAGTTGCGAACTAGGCTAGGAAGCTAACTACTCTCATTCCAACGTAATAATCAAGGAACTTTGCTGCCGTACCATGGGTGCAGCAGGAGCAATGATATTACGTATAGTTCCTAGCCATATCGGCCTAGATTTTTCAAAAATCGCAACTTTTCATTTTCCGTCGGTCTTAGTACACAATGTAACTACAGAAGAGTCAAGCGCTTTTTGAGCGAGATGCTAGTGGTCTAATCAGATTCAATGATATATGCTAAGCTGCAGGTAAAAGTGCTACTGCCAGACCCGGAGATCGACTGAATGGAATCAAAAACGGTAAAACTCAACTGTTTAACTCTAGGGGAGTTGGAAATTTTTCAAAAATAGTGGCGTTTTCATTTAAAGTTTAACTGGAAATTTTGCAACCGAATAGTCTAAACCTTTTTTTCAATTCAAAATGGAGCAATCCCATAAAAAAATTTAATAGTTTTCACCACTGTATGGTATTGTGGATCGTTAAACATATCCATCCTAAAACAGTTGTCATATTTAATGTTTAGCTACTTATATCTTACCACACACACTCTTTCACTGTAAAAACTAAAAGTGTCGCATTGGAATTCACGCTCGTCTTCAGAGAACAGTAAGCCCCACCTTCTTTGATCTAATTGGCCGTCATTTTGACATTGATGAGCGCTGTTAGACCGCTGAGGCAGACCAGCCTGAAAATTTAACTTTTTAAACTGTCTGTCATCGTGACAACAAACAGAGCGGTGCGTAATGGAGAGCAGCATTAGGAAATATCAAATATTGGGAGGGACGATTTTGGCCATTTCCAATTATTGGGGGGGGACCTTGTCCCTCAATGCCTATGATGGTTACGGCCCTGACTACTTATAATAATCTACACAAATAAGGGGTTTAAACAGTATTTAGGTACCAGGATAGCAAAAATTGCAAATGTATAAATCAATAGAACAAAAAACAGCTCCTATGTTATTTAATTTGACCTGACTGAGGTTGATGATTTAAGATTTTAGTGACCATTTGTTAAAATAAAAGGGAAAAAAAATGTTTATTTTAAGAGTGTCAGGCTCTGTTTGGTACTATTTTTATGAAAAGTGCCAGGAAGCCTTCACACAGGTTGTGAAGTCATGGAAATTAGACTTCAATAACACCTGCAAGCGTCATATAATTGCAGCACTTTCACACTGAACATAACAGTATAAGTATTACTTATAGGAAAAGTCAGAATGCATGTGTCAAGCCTTGAAATTCAGGGTTTATATTTAAAATAAGTGGAATATCAAAGCGGATCAGGTTTTTCACAGCAAGGAGAAAGATCAAAGAGCTTATGCAAGTCTAGCCTGGTAGGACAATCAATCACAATCATCATCATAGGTGTAACTACTCATTCAGCTCTAGCTGCAAGTCAGTTGCTCCTCTAACTTAACACTGTACAAAGCTTCTGCATCTCAGCAGCTGCAGTGTCTATCACAGCAAACCAAAACGACATAAAAACATGAAATCTCACCACACAATAAAAACGTAACTATCTTATTATTATCATTTGCATTCTCAGCTAAATAAAAAAGGCAGTGAAGAGATCAGACGGTCTCCAACGGTCAACACGTTAATATCAATGTTTTGTGAGACGTGGAACGAGGAAGCAGTCCAAACAAATCCTCAATAATCCACTGTATGACAGAAAACAAAAACTATAGATTAATGGCCTAGCCTTGCATGACAACTTGACCTTCTTCAGAAGTGTGATATGTATTTTTTAAGGCCAAAGCTTTTGATTTAATATCCAGGGATTGTAGCATAACCTTGCAGACTAAGGGCAAATTGTCATACGCAGATATTGTATGTGGTGTTAGCGATGTATACTGTATGTGCATGCTTTTCTTCTGCACGGACAAATAAACTGATTTGGTTTCTGAATAGCCTGACTTCAGTCTCTTTACATTCAGACCTGTGGTGAAACAAATTGAAATACATCCTCTGTCACAGGAACAAATAAGGTTGCAGACGGCCTCCCTGCAGCAATGTGCGGCAGGGATTGGATTAAAGAGCTGTACCTGATAAAGTCAGTACAGGAGACAGACTCCAGCACCCTTCTTTACTGCCATGCCGAATAACACGGTTCATCTTGGGACTTTCCAGACCCCACATCCACAGTGCAGTCTCACTGCCATATATAATTACATCCAGACACATACAATACCCTTTGTCACGGTGAATGTGTCATATGCCTGATATTCTAGAACCATTTCCAAAGTGAGGACATTGAAGCAGCCTACGTGATCTATTGTACTGTTCTCTCTATATGGCTGGGTATTGTTATATATTTCTCTACTCAATTCAGTGTTGTTATTGTTAACTAAAACTAAAACTATTAAAAATCATTTTCAATAATTAAAATAAAGCTGAAATTAAATAAAAATATAAAAAATTAGATGAAAACTTAAATGTGAAATGTTGCCTTGGCACTTCACTGAAATAAGTTTTTTTTAAGTTGAAGTACTAAAATTGCTAAAAATAAAAGCTAAATAAAAGTACATAAATTACTTGGAAATGTATATAAATCATATAAATGCTACTAAAATAACACTAGTTCGATTTGAATCTCATTTGATTAATTTGGTTATATTTTAGTTAAAATGTCCATTTTGTTTTACACAAGAAATATTCTCTCTGGTAAATGTGCCAATGCTGTAAATTATACAAGGCGGAGTTTCAGACTCATTCAAACCGGTGACTCTTTTTGAACAAGGCACCACCTAAAGTGAGGCTAGTTGTAACACTGGTTTAAAAGTTTCCACACAGGCTAGCATGAAAAAACTTGTATTTACTACTTGCCATATCAACACTATTTAGAGAAAAAAAAAAAAGCACCAAATTCATTCAACAATCTTTGGAAATATCACTGAACGTTTAACCATAGCAAAAGTAAATTTCTTACTGAAGTAAATTTTTCATCTCAGTTTTTAGTGTTTGTTTAAAATAAGATAAATCTGCTATTATTCTAATCTCTAATCTGTTATTTGGCAGTCTAGATGGTTCTTTAATGCTTAGCTAACTAGCAGAAGACACTAGTCAGGTTTAAATCCCAGTAGAGCAAGTGGGGCATGTTGTAACATTGTGTTACAATGTGCCCCGCAATTAGAACTATGCTATTTGGTTAGCGATATATAATTCACATTAATAACTTCTTTGAATTATACTAAGAAACCATGAGAAACAGGAGAATAAAGACTGAGATTCAGTGTTCAATGTTCAATGTTCAGATTCAGAGCCAATACTTAGCCCGCGTTCAGACAAACACTGAAGCTCTGCAACGAAAATAGCGTAGCAGTATGACAGGGGACAACCAAATTTGTTGAATAAAGTAGTTATTTTTGTTTTGTTTTTGCGCACAAAAAGTATTCTCGTCACTTCATAATATTAAAGTTGAACCACTGTAGTCACGTTGATGGTTTTAACGATGTCTTTAGTACCTTTCTGGACCTCAAAAGGTGCAATGTCGTTGCTGCCAATGAGTGGATCAGATACCCTCAGATTTCATCAAAAATATCTGTTCCGAAGACAAACGAAGGTCTTACGGGTTTGGGACGACATGAGGGTGAGTACTTACTGACAGAAATTTCATTTTTGGGTGAACTTACCCTTTAAAGCAACTACATTCACAAACCACAATAAAATTTAACAGAAAACCAAGCATAGCTACTGCACGCATGATTTGGCATGGCATAAAGCGTAGAAAAAGCACTCTCTTTATAATCACAAAAAAGCTGTCATTCATTTTAGTAAATCGTTATCTCACAAAGCTACGTTATAATATGAAGCGGTCTACACTGCACAATGAATGATTTATTTACATATTTTATACACTTCGTTTGTTATAATGAGAGGATTTGTGAGTGTGCAGAACTCAGCACTGAAATAAAAAACTCTGGCGTTTTGACCGGTTAGTGGATTTTAACCCTCTGGGGTCTAAGGATTTTTGGGGCCCTGGAGAAGATTTGACATGCCCTGACATTTGTGCTTTTTTCAGTTGTTCATAAACATATAAATGACACAAGTGTCATTACACTGTATTCAGCACAAACTAGGCTACAATAATATGTTAGGAACATGTATGTACATGTTTGTGTTTTTGAAGGAATAACGTTTATGCATGGTTATTGAAAAAACAAAAAACTTAAGTCACTGAAATAAGGCCTAAAAATATATATTAAATCTGTGTTCACAAGTCTGGGTATTGGAGGTTGTAGACTAGACTTTTTGCTTCAGAATGAAGTAAAAATTATACTGCCTACTCATTCATTTATAACAATATATTGATTTAATTTTTGTAAGACACTTTTTTGTCAAGAAACACAGTATGCGTGGAGGCGTGAGTCATCATGAATAATGGGTCATTTACACCCGAGAAGACAAAAGAATTGCATAATAATGACCTGAAATGACTTGCATATTAATGAGCTCTTTCAGACTGGTAGGCTGTGAAAAAACCCTCTGTGATCATGCTGATAACAGGATTAATGTCCACTATGGACAAAAAAAAAACATGATTTTTGTGATCTCATGCATGCACGTATTATCACACATGATGTGAAGAAAATTTTGTATAGGATTCTCATATGTAAGTTAATACACTGCACAATGAATGATTTATTTACATATTTTATACACTTCATTTGTTATAATGAGAGGATTCGTGAGTGTGCAGAACTCAGCACTGAAATAAAAAACTCTGGCGTTTTGACCGGCTAGTGGATTTTAACAAACACCTCTGATTGGCAATTATGTTCAAGAAATCAACAAATATGTTTGTGATTGACTATATTGGTCAACGCTGCAAAAATATGTTGTAAATAGAAACACATATGCGCTGGATCACTTGCCAAATGTTTAGCCAATATGCTATTATTACGGAGAAAACTGATCCTAGACCAGCAAGTTACGGGCAGCTTTTCCCTCTAGCTTTTCCCGTGGAAGTGCAAGTTCTACTACACTGGTCACACTGCTCCTGATTCACTAGAATTCACAAAGAACCACCTCATAAGAGTCATTTGTTTGAGAATCGGCTACACTGGTTGCACTGCATGCTTCTGATTCACCAACAACTAATAAGAGTTATTTGTTTGAATCAAAATACATTAGACAAGCCAGTTATCCAGCAAATGAAGATCACGATTAATCATCAAAAAAAATCTGGTTTTACCCATCCATAGCTCCTCTGTATGTCATAAAAAACTACAGTCATAAAGGTTAAGGAAACTGAGGAACAGTCAGACACTGTGACCCCAATATGCTGAAAACAGAAAGTGTTGGTACATTATGATCTATAGTGCCCATCTAAACACATTATCCAGCTAGTAAATACATGAAACGAGAGCTTTTAAATAGCGGTAGCATTGCACAAAGGTCACAACAGTGAAAGATTTAAAGATAGATACAACATTCCAGTGGACAAATGTAACACTTCAGACATTTACATAATAAAGAATATACAGCCTTGATTTACTGTAAGCTTTTAGCTTTGAGGTTACTCCAACAAATCAAAAATTTAGCTTTAGGGCTAAGGTACTCCCTAGATAATAAAATATCATATTCAAAGATAACAAGATAACAAAACCATTACTTCTAATTGAAAGGTCAACATACTGAAACAAATGCACATTGCGGCTGTCCGTGGAGGAATGTATTGATTGGCCATAACACAATATAAGCAAAATCAGCCAACATTCATCTTGTTTTAAGACAAAGGCGGGCTTGGCTTGAGGGATTGGCCACAGTCCAGCTCCATACACTAGAGGTAATTCATCTGCAGCCAACACTGTCCAGTTGAATTTCGCTATTTATAATCATTAAACGTTAAATCAAGCAGAGACTGTACCATGAGGTCTATGTAATTACTTATGAAATGCAATCTAGAAGGCCAGTCAATAATATCCATCACAAACCACATCTGAATGACAGCGAGAGGGCTGAAGAACATCTCAAGAGAAGAACAGAGAGGGTCAGAAGGCCAGTTGGATTAACTGAATTAGTGCTACCACTAAAATTACTTGAGGTGTGGGTGAGTCTCAGATCATGGCTATAGAGAGAAGAGGCGTTCCTGGCACAAGACATATGTAAATTATATTTCACAAGCTGTTCCTGTACTTCCTTTCATAAGGATGGTTAGTCATAATTCAAAAGGCTAAATATAAGACAGGACTCAACAATAAGAATGGCCAGATGGCCCAGGGCCAGTGTGAGAGAGTTTTGGGTCAGTATAATTTATAGCTATTCTTGCTGAAAAACATAATAAATGACTGAATATTGTTGCTTTTTGAAAATAAAACAAGATTCATTCAATAAAATGCAATAAAAATTATGTAAAAAGTTATATTTGTACTTTTTTATAAATATAAAAATTTAAATATATATTTTTAGAAAATATAAAAATGCAAATATTTCTATAAAATTTTATTTTATCATTTATAAATATTAATATATTCAAATATTAATTTAAAACTAATTAATAAAACAATTAAAAGTTATATTATTTATTATATATAAGTTATTGATTTATGCCGTAAATTACAAATATTGGCAAGGCAAGTACAATTTTTAACTTACATTTACATTTACGCATTTGGCAGACGCTTTTATCCAAACGACTTACATTGCATTATACTATACATTTGTATCTGAGTATGTGCAATCCCTGGGATCGAACCCATGACCTTGGCATTGCTAATGCCACACTCTAACCACTGAGCTACAGGAAAGCATTTTGTCTACTTAACTACTGTCATTAGACAAAAATCCTTACTGTTGAGCAAGTTTAATAAAGATGTATTTATTTTTTATTACTTATTTTATTTAAAAAATCATTTAAAACCAATCAATTAAAAATATATATAATTAAAATTATTTATATGTGGTGGGGCCATTAAAAATATTGGCAAGACAAGTACAAAACTACTGTCCTGAGTCCAATTATCCAGTAGACAAAAATCCGGTAGCACTTTATTTTACAGTACGTGTACTTTCCTAGTACATATATAGTAATTATGTTGTACATACAGGTAAAAGAGTGGTAACACAAGGTACTTACCTGACATGTATGTACATGGAAACTAATAAGAAACACTGCTGTACTTTCCAATGATACATACATGGTAATTACTTTGTACCTATAGACAAGTGTTGGGAAATAACAGGTGCTTACTTATAGTGTCCGTATATGATAACTAACAGACACATTACTGTACTTACTAATGGTATGTACATGGTAACTATTTTGTACTCACAGACAAGTGTGGGTAATAACAGGCACTTATGTGTGGTAACTAGTAAGACACATTACTGTACTTACTAGTGGTATATACATGGTAACTACTTTGTACCTATAGAAAAGTGTTGGGTAATAGCAGGCACTTACTTATAGTGTCCGTATATGGTAACTAACAGACACATTACTGTACTTACTAATGGTATGTACATGGTAAATATTTTGTACTTACAGACAAGTGTGGGTAATAACAGGCACTTATTTATGGTAACTTGTAAGACACATTACTGTACTTACTAATTGTGTTAAAATGCTTAAGCTTATTATTACAAAGGTTAAAGAGCTGGTAATTCCTATGTAATGTTTATGTACAAAGGTGCACTTCATTTTACAGTCCTATTTCCATGTACTTACTATGAACATACTAGTGAATATACCAGTTAGTTAATGTGTAAGTTACACCTGGTAAGAGCATAACTTAAGACACAAAACGTTTTTGTACATTTAAAAAGGTGCTAAAACGTGCAATATTGACGTATTTATGGCACTAAAACATAAAAATACTTACGAATCTTTCATGTCATAAAGACATATGTATAATTTCCCTTTTATCGTTTTTTAGTTAAATGTAAGATCCCTAAACCCCATCCTGAACCAAAACATACCCATTTTATACATAATGGACAGAAATGTGTAAGAAAAATATAACATTAAAACGATATTTTGAGCCACTAATCCTACTCCTACCTTTAAACCTAAGTTACCCATAAACATTTATTAAAACTCTACTGTTTTAAATAAAAGAATGACAGACAAAGAAGCGTAATCACAACAATTTATTTATTGCGAAAATGTCGTACCAAAAGTACTTCAAATGATGATGAGTTGCAGTCGCAGTCCTCTCTGGCGGCTTCTCTTCGTGAAGGCGCGCACTTATTCAAATGTCAATCCACTGAAACACGGCATGTCGCAATCTGTGACGAACCAGGTGAGAGCCAATGAGCGTTTGATATCAGTGCCGTAAACCATGTCGTAAAGCTTCTCGAGGGTGGCGCTACTTTCAAATTTAAATTATAACGAGCGCGAGCTTTGACTGTGACGGTCGCTGCTGCTGAGAATGAAGATGAAGATTGATGGATAAAGGGCTGAATTTGGATCTGTTCCTTACAAACATATGGATTCTAAAGATATGGAGTACAGCAAACAAATAAAATGGGTGTGATTTGTGAATATATGTTGTGTTTTGATGTATCTTATGGTTGATTTGTCAGTCGCTGCATAGAAGAAAACGCCTTCTGTCTCACAGCAAACAAACTAAATATTACACGTTTTTGTTTTTGTGTGTATGAAAACGTAAGTAAATGTACGAGTGGTAGAAGCATATTTTATGTAAAAATACATACGTATTCTCATGAGATCACGGTAATTCCTATGTAATGTTTATGTACAAGGATGCACTTTATTTTACAGTCCT
>RJVU01040995.1:95175-118651 GCA_003731715.1 Anabarilius grahami | reverse complement strand
ATAAGTAAGCACCTGTTATTACCCAACACTTGTCTATAGGTACAAAGTAATTACCATGTATGTATCATTGGAAAGTACAGCAGTGTTTCTTATTAGTTTCCATGTACATACATGTCAGGTAAGTACCTTGTGTTACCACTCTTTTACCTGTATGTACAACATAATTACTATATATGTACCAGGAAAGTACACGTACTGTAAAATAAAGTGCTACCAAAAATCCTTATTGTTGAGCGATGTAAGGCCTTAAATAAAAACAAAAAAATAAACAAAAAAAACAGCCACTGAGATTAAACCACTCACGAATGACGTTTGAAGTTGAACTGACCTGAAGCATGCAGTGCTGTGCCACTGTACCAGTAACATTACAGTATAAAAGAATTACACGTCAAGCTTGTTATCGATTAGACCATTATGTCTATACTTGGCTTTAATGAGTATTGCTACTGCATATTTCCTTTAGAGACAGAAAATGGAACTCATAAATCCATTTGTCTACATGCAGCCCTTGGTTAACAACCACAGGGGGATTCATTATTTGTGCTTGATTTCTGAATGGACTCGCCAGGGAGAGCAGAGTCTAAGCGTCCACCCAGCTCCCCCTGCGCACTGCAAATTAGTCAATTAGGAGTGTCATTAAAGTGGTGGCAGCGAGGAGGATTAACACCAGGGGAAATAAAAGAGATGGTCTGGCTTGTGCTCGCCCAGGATATTGCCGATTTCCATCCATCAGCTGCTCCAGATGGGGGGATATTAGTAATTTAGATTCTGTCAACAGTACCCAGGAGAACCCTGCCAAAATCGTTCCCTCATCGCCGCCCTACTCTCCTTGAATGTAATCATATCTGCCGAGTGCTGAGCGAGGGTGAAAAAAAAAACACCTTTTTCTACCCAAATCCCTCTATTCATTCCAACCTATAAAGGCAGCATTACAACTGACTGGAGGATTTCTATTCATTATGGCTCCCTTGTTCTCACAGACAGAGAGCTACTTCCTTGTCGAGCAATGCAAGAATAATGGCAAAATCTCATGTTATAAAAACAGTTTTAAGGGTCAGTGCTTGTGTGCATGCGCGTCTGTAGATTTAGATTGAAATAACACTGATTGTAACTGAAGAAAACCTCTGCACATGGATAGAAACAGGCACAATGGCCCGATGTCTTTCAACTGGCTTTCATAAGGATAGGGCCAGTGAATGTTTTGAACCTGCAGGGCAGCTCTCAATAGTAAGACTCTGTAATGTGTGTGTGTGTGTGTGTGTGTGCACGCGCATTCAGGAAGGACATTAAGTCCTTCTTTTCTGTCACTGGATAATAATAATAAATCAAAAAGACTATAATTACAAAGATCTGTATGCAAGCTTTTTCATAATTTGGCGATGTTTCTCTATTTCATGGTGCTTTATGTGGGTGCAGAAATCTGAGGCTGAAGCTGAGGCTATTCATTATTTATTTATCATTGCTGGCATCCGGCACTGTAAAAAATGTTTTGTCAGGCTACCTAAAAATGTGCTTCATGTGGTAACATCTAAACCAACCTGACAACATCCTGTTACACAGTCAAAAGTCATTTTTAAGAGTCAAATATGCTAGAAATTGCTCATTTAAGTAACAACAACCATTTCACTTTTTAGTGAGACATTAAAACTGTAAGACCAGACAAAGATGAAAATGGCAGAGTTTAAAGAACAGTTGAAATGAACATTTTTAAATGAATTATTAATTACACTGCCTAATGTGGTTTCAAACTTTTTAAATTTAAATACATCTTCGTTAGACAAAACGTTTTGTGAAATATATTAATTTTATATTTTATGTGCTGTCAAGCCCAAGAAAAGAACATAAAAGTACTATAAAGCACCATAAAGTCTGTATGTATATCTTCTGGGTACGGATTCATGAAACATCAAGAATACAATTCTTCTTAACTGCTATTTTCTTCTAATTTTCTAACTTAAGAATAAAAAATATATTGCATTTCCAAAAACATCTCTTAAGAATGTTCTTATCTTTTTTCTTTTTCCTTTGAACACCATCGGAGTTATAATAAAAAAATATCCTGGCTCTTCCAATCTTTATAATGGTAGTGAATGGTGCTCATGATTTCGAAGCCCAAAAAAAGTGCATCCATCCATCATAAAAGTAATCCACATGGCTCCAGGATGTTAATAAAGGCCTTCTGAAGAAAGGGTGAACTATCCCTTTAAGGAATAAATAAGATGAATTTTTCAAGAATCGTACTCTTATGAACTTATTAGAATTAATCTTAATAAACTTCTTAAGATTTTCATGAATCTGGCACCTGAAACAATAGAATAGCTTTATTATAAACAAAGACATTTAAATCTTTATATACTGATTATCTTCACCTGCAGCTCTCACAACGAATATGGCACCTATGCATAGGTTTGAAGTCATCAAGAATACTAAGAAGGCTACTTTTATGGTGCTTTTTGTCTATTTTGGAGTTTGACGGCCTGTTGATCTATGATCTATGTTCAAAACAACTCAAATAAAAGAATATGGGTTTGGAACATCATGAGTGTGACCATTTACATTTCTTGGTGGACTGTCCCTTTAAGAACAAATCAATTCAAGGTATTCAAAATACCTAATAAGCAATACTGAATAAGCAACAAAACTCACCTTTACACACAGTCCCATTGTCCACAGACTCGTACCCAGCCTTGCACACGCAACGCCCGATAGGAACCAGCCACTCCCCATCTCCATTGCAGTACAGTTTAATGGGTACATCCACTTCCTCTCCATTAGGTACACAAGTGCCTCGGGCGGACACCAGAGAGGTGCTCTCCGCCCCTGACAAGGTCTCCTGAAAGATGGCCCCATTCCGAATAATTCGGGGGCATTTGCGATAGAAAACCTTTACGGCGATGAGCGACATGCAGCCTCCATAATCCTGAAATGCCAAGTAGAAGCCATTACGGGACACCGGCCCAAAGCTGCGCACTTCCGTGTTTATCTTCATCACACGGCCGCCCAGGTCCACCTGGGAGAAACTCTCATCGGCCGCAATGGTGTCCACCTTGACCCATGGGTTCTCCATCCAGGCGGGATACACCTTGGTGGCTACGTCAGAGTCTGATTCGAAGTAGTACAGATTAAAAGTCTCCTTGCAAGAGCCAGGGACATTCGGGATGCTGCTGCAGTCTCGTACTGAGAACTTCATCTCCACGTGGATCCGTTGGGCACCCCGCCGCCTGATGTATTTGGTGCGCACCCAGTTGTTCTGGTTGGCGTCGAAGACATTGCACACTTGGTAGGTGCGGATGGTGTTCATGTTTTCATCGTAGCCACTCACCTCTTCCCACTTTAACCAAAGAACAGATAATAATTTTTGAATAAGCAATGTGTGCGACTAATAGTAAAAGCATGTTTTTCTTGCTATTTGCATATTTATGGAACATTCATTCTGGTTTCACACCATTACAGACACTTTAAGGTAAAAATGTGCAGAAGTGAGACAAACGGCATGGACTGCATTAAAAATAATCTAATTTGGAATTCTTTCAATTACTATTTCTGCACCACATGAGTCATGCTGAATTTGTGCACTGAATTATTTATGCTAGGTCTGATCATCTAAATTATTTCAATGAGGCTCACCCCCAATGATGGATATATCGTCCAGCCCAGCTCTGCCGTTGCCGTCGTGGAGTCCATCAACACATCTGAAAAGAAATGCATACCAAAAACCCGTAAGTTTAAAATGCTGCCGCTAAGAGCCCATTACTGCACGTTCAAGCATTTGTAAGGTCATTGTTCTTCAAGTCTCTTAACAGTAATTATGATGCATAATGGATAGCTTTTCTGAATGTTAAATGAAGGATGACTCACACTGTGAGATGCAGAATAACAGTTGCCCATTTCACAGCAGTAATAGCTCGCTTTTTTTTACTCTTATTGTTAATCAGATGTTACAAATGGCTATTACTAGATTGGAAGTGTTATCCATCACAGATGATAGATCACATCATGTTCTAACATCTGCTTTCCTTCACATTTAGTTTGGAATTGCCCCAGATGACAGAGAGTGCCTTTCTATTCAATATGCCAAGTAGGACAAAATAGTTTAGAAATATGACTCTGATCTGACATTTTCAGTTATTTAGATGGGTACAAGTGGTTTCTGCATATTGCCAGAAGCAGTCAATGAAACCCAAGGGTGTTTTTAGCGCAAAAGATTTGTTGTACTGCTTTGAAGTTGGCCTAAGAAGGCAAAATACAAATGTACAAAGTAACAAATGCACTGATATTAAAAGTCTGGTTGAAACCACTAAGCATAATTTTCACCTTATGGCCAAAAATAAGATGAGTCGATACTAAAATAGCTTGTCAACATAAATTAAAAATCAAAAACTAAAACTAAAAGTGAATTTAGGTACAGGTATCTCAACATTACAATGTACAGTCTGAAAAATGGATATTCATTTTGAAAGATTACATTTAAAAGTGTTAATTAGTGATTTTAAAAGATTAATTGTATCCAAATATAAAAAAAGAGGAAATGAACATTCACAATTAAATGTCCAATATCGGCCAATATATTTTCCAATATCAACCAAATAGTAATAATAAAAAAACCTACCACTTCTTGACAAGCCAAGTTTTTAATGTTGATGCCAGGCCATTTCATGGTTTCAATCATCATTTAGACACCCACCCCTCCCTGCATAAATATGGACCAAATCCATATAAGTATGGAAAAAAACATCCTGATTTCCTATTGAAACAGGAAATTAGGGCAGGACATAACAAAAGTGTTGTTCCTTTTCTTTTACATAGCGAAATAGAGGCTTTGGTTACAGATACATCAGAGTCCTAATTTGCTACTTGTTAGTTGGAGACAGGTGGTATTAGGAGGGGCGGGACACTCTCATTCCTGAGAGCTTTTTATTGGACAAAAATCTATACAGTGCAGGATGAGTCATCAATATTTTTTTTTCTTAAAAAAGGGGTCCTTGATTATGATTTTACTTTTTTAACTTTAGTTTGTGTGTAATGTTGCTGTTTGAGCATAGACGACATCTTCAAAGTTACGACACCCCAAAATTTACATAAACTCTTCCCCCAGGAACACACAACAAAGGGGGTGAGGCCATGTTGGGCTGCTTTAGAGAAGAGGAAGAGTTGTTGTAGTAGAGTGTTGTTGCCATGCAGTCATTTTACGCCGGCTGCTTCATAAACGAGGGTCAATTCAATACAGGATTTGCACATAAGATTAACATGACGGCACATGCTAGTCGATGAGTTGAATCAACTCCAATAATTGCATAAATTTATCCACTAATCATTCAGAAATGTCCAGATGCATTCTAAAAGTTATAACTTCTTCCTGATTCTCTCCATCCATGTCCGACTTCGGTTTGAACAATGTAATGCTGAACACCGTTACTGACAATTGTCATTTTGGCTGCGTGAGATTCTCCAGCTTTGTTGTTGTTGAGCAAACAAAGCACAAGCTGTTAAAGCTCCGCCCTCTTCTGGAAAGGGGGCTGGGAGCAGCAGCTCATTTGCATTTAATTTGACAAGCAATAATAAATGATCTGTGGGGTATTTTGAGCTGAAACTTCACAGACACATTCTGGGGACACCAGAGACTTATATTACATCTTGTAAAAGGGGCATTATAGGTCCCCTTTAAATCAGCATATCTGCCAAAAAAGGGATTTTTAAGAAGTACACTTGCATACAGACAACATCAAAGCTAACAAATAAGAACTAAGTCACAAAACCACAAACAAATTTAGATTTTATAGGGTCTTCATCCCGCAAGCCAAATGTGTGAAATATTCAGAATGGAGACAGGAATGTTTTTCCCTCCCAAATATTTAGAAAAATTAGAGTACAACCATCTGTCCAAGGCTGTAGTACGGTGTATAGCTGTTTATTTTTATGTATAAAAGAAATGTGACTGAGCATTTTTCATGTCATGAGGGAGGATCACATAAGGGGGTCCTGCCTGAGCATATGAGCCCCAGTCAAGGCAACATAAACACATCCAGTGTGACACACAGACTCCCCGTGGCATTTATGAATCGGAATTTGGCAAGTGGCAAGAGGACTTCCTGAGATCGAAGCCAGAAGCCCCGTGACACACAATCCTGGGATCCCTGTAAACACTAGCTCGATACAGCCTCAGCCATTAAGTGTCTCATTTATATTTCAGCAGCTTCTGCAGCTCAGGGGCAACCAAAGATATTTCTCTCAGGAACAGCAACATCACTATCACTGTGTGTTTAGGGCTGTGAATGTGAGAATATGATGAGGCTGGGAGGAAAATACAAGAGGAAACAAACAATCCTCTTTATAAGCTCATGGGTCAAACAAAAAAGCACAAAACATGATTATTAATACAGCCTCATTTATTCAAGTAAAATATCCCTGCAACAATATCATGAAAACCAGTAAACTACAACTGTCTGTGCATTGAAAGAAAAAGTTGTAGCATTTCCCAGTACTTGGTTCACTGTTTAATCAAACCCCCACTCCATCTGTCCAGGCATTCATGCAATCTCTCTCTCTCTCCCTCTCTATATTTTAATGAAAAGTAGGGCAGCGGGAGCCCAAGTCCAGTACATATAATCCTTACAGGCTGCGCTACACTCTGTATGCCACACTGGATTAATCCCACGGGAAACATGGCGAGTCTTCACTGGATTTTAGGTCAGCGTGCCAAGGCACAACTTTCAGTCCCACATTTTTTGTTTTATTCATTTCATCACCAAGTTTGCACATGCTGAGCCATTCCAATGCGGTGAACAGAAGCACGCACCCCACATCCACAGAACCTCATAATCCTCACACAAAAATCCCTCTCTTTGGTACCTTATGCTATCCATGCTAAAGTTTAAAAAATGCATTTTTCTTCAAATGGAGACGAATACACCTCAAAATACTCATTAATAATGGCACAACATCATAGCAAGCATGTAGGATTAAGTAATGTTGATTAAAACGCACCAACATGATAAACATACTAGTTTCCTTCCCTCTTGTCGTTACTACGAGTGAGCCAATATCGACAGTGAAATTTTAAGTGGAGAAACTGGTAAACACTATTGGTAACAAATCTGAGCAGCCTCAGTAAACACCATTTCATCTAACAGAGGCTGAGAAGATGAATACTTGAAGTTTAATTTGCTCTTGTGATGCTGCTCTTGAGAATCTATAAGCTACACTTAATGTTTTTTTTTTTTCCGGACGCAATTTTCCTTTACATTTTCATACTATGGGACGTATGAAACTGCATAAAAGAACTAGTTGAGACACATCTGGAACTCACTGAAATATAGGCCTCCAGATTGCGACTAAAACAGACAAAAAGTGTGACTCAAATTTAAAAACTAGGCAGGAAGGCTTTGTGTGCGCGTCTATATACAGGATGCATGAAGCTCAGTCACAAAGAAGTCACTAAGCCAAGCAACTTTCTGTTGGCCAGTGAGGCAAATTCGCATGGCCAACTTGAACCTGATGAGGAGTCTGCATAGGGAAATCTTTCACCCTCACAGGAAATTCTAAATTGAGCAGATTTCTACTGAAATGAATGGATTTTGCTGATGAAAACAAGCAGAACAATGGTAAACGTGACTGCACCTTTAGCAATTTGAATCAGACTCACAAAGGTAGTGAATTGAACTGCTCTCTCACTGATTCGAGAATCATTTTTTGGTTATGTCCAAAATGAAAATGAACCAGGAACTGTTAATGTGATGCATACTATATTTTAGATAAGACAGAAGACATAGACAGTCTATTTATGAAAGTGTAAATAAAGATACATTCAGATTTACAGCATCTTCATTACATTTGCAAACTTAACATAAATGTATTTTAATGAATCATGATATTTAAAAAAAAATACATTTACAAAAATATTATTGGTTATTATTTGCTATATGAGGTCCAATTTTAAGGATGACCCGACTAATTTATTTTAGAGACATGCTGGAAAACATGATGGCTGAAATATTAAAAAAAAAACCGTATTTTTTTACTTTTTTATTTTTGTCTAGAACCTTGATAAACATTCTCATTTCATGATGCTTTTACTGTCCTGATCTACAACGTTAGTTTTGTTTTATCCAGATGGAAGCACAAAAATTGCCACTGAAACATACTGAAAAATTTATGTAGAGTTAAATCAAGAATTAAATCAAGCTTTGATCATACACGATATGCAAAAGCAACCCCTCACCAACTATGCAGATCCCTATGGTATTTCATTCCATCAAATATTGCCAAAACACGCACACATGAACACACACAATACTGATATTATATAATGCTTATGTTACTGGGATCCATTAGTCTGAGACCACTTTGAAAATCTGGGACTCAAAATCTAATTTAACCTGGAAATAAATGTGAAAAAAAAAAGAAATGTTTATGACTTAAAATGAATTAGAAATATAGAAGCTTCTAGCTTCTCATCACTAATCAGATAAATGTTACATTGATCATGTGACTCCTTTGTACAGATGGTCAGATGTTCTTCCATCGAAGCAAAAGCTGCTCTTTGGATCATGAGGATCTATTCTACACAAACTTGTGGAGTTCATGTAGCTGCTGCTGCTGTAATTTGAAATGAAAAAAAAAAAAAAAACATAAACATGACTATGCAAAAAACGTAAACATTATTATGCAACTGAAACAGCATGTACACATCAGTATATAGTAATTTCAAACAGTGTTGAATGTAATAGATATTCTAAACTGATCAATAGCTTCCATGTCCTACAATGAACTGCTATGACACAATGTGAACGAGAACTAGTGCGAGGACACGCTCAGAAATCCGCATCCAGAAAGAGGACGGAGTGCATTGATCCTCTGTGCTCCAGATCTGTCAGTCAACCTGTGGGTGGGATGCTTAAACATTCACTAGACCATGGGGACCGCCGCAGTGTGTCTGACTGTGTAAATTCACAATTCATCTTCAAAAGAACAATAGCACCAGTCTGCACCCAATGACAAGTCTGCCATATAGAAAAGAGAATACGGTTTTGTAGTTTCACAGTATACTTAAAAGGATGGACCACCCAAAAATAAATACTCTGTTCTGTCATCATTTACTCACCCGAATGTGGTTTCTTCTGTGGAACATAAAAAGAATATATTCTGACAGTGTTATGAATATATTATTTAGTATTATTTATATACAATTATAGCATATTAATTAGTGTTGTCAAAAGTACCGACTTCGGTATAAAGATGGTACTGAAATTTTAAAAATATGACGATACCAGCATTTCCCTCTAGCATTTCGAGCGCTGCTAAGCGGATTCTTAAACACCCCTGATAGGCCATTGTGTTCACACGCTCTACAGATATGTCTGTGATTGGCTACTATGATCAACGCTTCAAAAACATGTTGTAAATAGACATCTTTGACACTCTTCACTGAGCGCTTACACAGATATACACAGGAGTGTTTGAAAGCAGGCGTCTGTCAGCAGATCCATCTATCAGTGGATATATTATCTGTAGTTGCCAGAAATTTACCCTAAAAAAATACGGTAGCGGCATTTTAAGTAAAAAAATGCAATAAACATTAAGGGGAGACACTACAGGCAAAAACACTGTTTTTTCAGGCACCTGTCAATTTTGAGATTTTGTACTTTTTGGCTTTTCATAAAGTGTTTTTTCAGACTGGTGGAAAGAAAACATCCAAAATACACTAAAGTGTATATTTTATAGGACTTTATCTATTTGCATCTATAGATTTCAATTACAATAAATATCTTTAAAGGGTTAGTACACCCAAAAATGAAAATTATGTCATTAATGACTCACCCTCATGTCGTTCCACACCCGTAAAACCTCCGTTCATCTTCGGAACACAGTTTAAGATATTTTAGATTTAGTCCGAGAGCTTTCTGTCCCTCCATTGAAAGTGTATGTACGGTGCACTGTCCATGTCCAGAAAGATAATAAAAACATCAAAGTAGTCCATGTGACATCAGTGGGTTAGTTAGAAGTTTTTGAAGCATCGAAAATAAATTTTGGTCCAAAAATAACTAAAACTACGACTTTATTCAGCATTGTCTTCTCTTCCGGGTCTGTGTATATCTACAGTGACGCTGCTTCTTCTTCTTCTTTCCTGTTTTACTGCGGTTGGCATCCAGCTTATTGGTGCATTACTGCCCCCTTCTGCTCCGGACAGTGACGTGATTAGGACATCCGCGACATGCACACCTACGCACCATTTAAAAAAAATATAGCAATACAAAAATACAAACAATGTAGAATAGCTTGAATACAGCGTGCGTCTCCCTCAGACTGTAAACGAAGCTCGGGCGCACTACATAACACGTCATCAGCGTCAGTGTCCGGAGCAGAAGGGGGCAGTAATGCATCAATAAGCTGGATGCCAACCGCCGTAGAAGAAGAAGAAGCAGCGTCACTGTGGATATACACAGACCCGGAAGAGAAGACCATGCTGAATAAAGTCGTAGTTTTTGTTATTTTTGGACCAAAATGTACTTTAGATGCTTCAAAAACTTCTAACTAACCCAATGATGTCACATGGACTACTTTGATGTTTTTATTACCTTTCTGGACATGGACAGTATACCTTACCTACACTTTCAATGGAGGGACAGAAAGCTCTCGGACTAAATCTAAAATATCTTAAACTGTGTTCCGAAGATGAACGGAGGCCTTACGGGTTTATGTCATTAATGACATAATTTTCATTTTTGGGTGAACTAACCCTTTAAAGGCCGTTTTCTCAAAATGAGTTTTGGTGTGCCAAAAAAAACAAAATAACGACCTATTTAGTGATGGCCGATTTCAAAACAATGCTTCAGGAAGCTTCGGAGCATAATGAATCAGTGTATCGAATTATGATTCGGATCGCGTTTCAAACCGTCAACGGCTGAAATCACGTGACTTTGGCGCTCCGAACAGCAGATTCGATACGCTGATTCATTGTGCTCCGATTCTTCCTGCTTTATAATATTAATATTGAACCACTGTACTCACATGAACTGATTTAAATATGTTTTTAGTACCTTTAGGGATCTTGAGAGAGGAAATGTCATCACTTTACAAGTTGTTATTTTGGTTTTTTTGGTGCACCAAAAATATTCTCGTCGCTTTATAATATTAATATTGAACCACTGTACTCACATGAACTGATTTAAATATGTTTTTAGTACCTTTAGGGATCTTGAGAGAGGAAATGTCATTGCTCCCTATGCAGGCCTCACGGAGCCATCCGATTTCAACTAAAATATCTTAATTTGCGTTCCGAAGATTAACGAAGGTCTTACAGGTGTAGAACGGCATGAGGGTAAGTAATAAATGACAGAATTTTCATTTTTGGGTGAACTAACCCTTTAACCGTTTTTCACCGTAGCATTTTTACAGTCTTTTACCGTTAAAATCACAATCTTTTTATTAACAGTGTAGCCAATCACAGACATATCTGTTGAGCGCGTGAACACAATGGCCAATCAGACACGTTTAAGAATCCGCTCAACAGCACTCAAAATGCTAGGGGGAAATGCTGGTATCATCACACTTCTAAAACTTGGTACCGAAGTCAGTACTTTTGACAACACGAATATTTTAATATATTGAAATGTTCTTTTTATTCTTTATATTTTCAGTTTTCATTTTAATTTGTTTTAGCTTTTATCATTTTTATTAGTTTAAAAAAATTTAAGTTAACAAAAACAACAATGAATTTGTCCATACAATGAAAGGGGGATAAAAACAACATTGGACCCCACTGACTTTAATTTTATAAAAAATTAAATAAAAACACTTTTTGACTTCTGTGAAGAAAGTCAGTCATACAGATTTGGAACAACATGATGGCGAGTAAACAATGACAACATTTTCGGGGGTGAACTATACCGTTAAAGCCAGCATGAAAAGGAAGTTGCGATAGTCTTTTCTTCCGTATTGTAATGTATAATCGAGTGACAGGGGTTCCCAAACAAGATTTTGTCCAGTGGGAATTGATTCGATCGTTGTCATTTGATCTCATGTGAGTGACCGGTTGTCCCGCCCTTGTGCCAGTAAACACGTCAACAGAGAAGAGAAGGATGTTGTTGCAAGAGGGAGGGGAAGTTATTTTGATTAAAGATTAGGGCACATGAAATAAAAATAAAAAAAATGGAATGCACGGATAAATCCTTTATAATAAGTACTGGCAATATTCCATAAAAAATAAGAATAGTAAATTTTTATTTCATGGTGACTTGATTTTATTTTAAATAAAGCAAGCATTTTCCTCCTAAATCCATTGTTGGATACACAATTGGGATTTGCTGACCTACAAAAGCTATTGATGAAACAAGTCTGTGGTACATGGCAGTAAAGCATGCGCTGTGGTCCAACAAGAGATTTGTCTCACTCTGTTATGTCAGGATTTTGAGCAGACATCAGGGGGACGTTTTGCCCATAAACCCCTGCATATCTCAGCTGTGTGACTGTCTAACATTTGCAGACAGGAGCCAAATGTGATGGCGCTGAATGAGCAGTGGGTCAGTGGAGCAGCCTGCTCACAGTTTACAGACCAACACTAATCCCCTCCTTTCCCAATTTACAACTCTCATCTCCATGGCGATGTGGGCCAAGAGCCGAAAAAGCGCCCTGAAGCAGACAAACCATACTCTGACTATGTCTACTCGCATTTGGAGGCCAAAATTAACCACACCTGCCAATGATGAGTACATTTACAGGCCATGGAGGTATACATTTTGCATTATTGCTACTTCATCCCTGCGATGATGAGATTATTTGTAACAAACAGCACAGGTTGTTATGTTATCCGAGAAGAGTCAGTCTCCATTTCTCTGTGATTTTGATCTGCATTTAAGTTTTGGATGCTTATTAATGCGTTGTATATTACACATAGGCCTATTTGACTCCACAAAGATTTCTGCAGAAATAAAAACTTCCTAGATGAACCTGATTGTCACTGAATAAAGAGATCAGAGGTCATGATAGATTTAGTTTTAGTAGACGGTTAGTCTTTCAAACAAATCGCTTGCGTCACTTACATCAGCAACGGTCAGATTATAATTTTTACAATCCAACCCATGTCATTTTGCAGTGTCCAATAAAGTTACAGGCCAATTGCCAAGTTTTATTTACAGGGCAAGCCCAATTTTTTGCTACATTTGGAGCTTTCTGAGTCTTAGCTTCGTCCTTGCTTGCATACTACCATTTAAACTTTGGGGATCAGTAAAAAAAAAAAAAAAAAAGTTTTTGAAAGAAGTCTCTTATGCTCACCAAGGCTGCATATATTTTATTAAAAATACAGTAAAAATTTTACAAATATAATTACAAAAACATTATTTATTCCTGTGTTGGCAAAGCAGAAGTTTCAGTATCATTACTTCAGTCTTCAGTGTCACATGATCCTTCAGAAATCATTCTAATATTCTGATTTGGTGCTCAAGAAACATTTCTTATTATTATCATCAATGTTGAAAACAGTTGCTGCTTAATATTTTTATGGAAACTGTGAAACATGGATTTTTTTTTAGGAGTCTTTGATGAATAGAATGTTCAAAAGAACAGCATTAACTTGAAATAGAAATCTTCTGTAACATTATAAATGTCTTTACTGTCTGTCACCATTATCGATTGAAAGTATTATTCTTTACAAAAAAATCTTACTGAAGCCAAATTTTTGTATATTCACTTCAGACAATGCTTTATTCAAAATGTACAGAAGTGAGCCTAAACAGATGTAGAGAGCATACATTCATGAATTACTAATGGAAAATACATTAACTTAAAAATAATCTATTCCATAAATACACAATGCAAATACAGTCTAAATGACTAATGTATGAGGAGGTAAAAGTTATAAGAAGCATCCCAAGACTATGATTATGCATTCATGTTTTCTACTGAGGTAGCAATAACAATAAAAGACTAAATTATAATTAAGACAACAGATGTGATATTAAACCAAACATGTACCCTTGTGTTTTCAGATAATCAGTTACAAAATCGAGGATTGTGGAGAAGTAGGTCATGAGCTTTTTGAAGTTCAATATTTTATGTCAGCTCTCTGTGGAATAAGAGCGCTTCTGCTCTGACGGCAAAACCACTGCGTACTGACTGCATCTGACTTCTGTTACTATTGAGGATATTATGATTATGCAATATCAGCTCATTATCTGGGATGTCCATTCATAATCATTTCTTGCTTGGCTTTGAGACATTCAATGCACGAAAAATGAGGAATACATAATGAAGCTCAAGCAGATCAAAATTAACAAATAAGTCACATCCTGAGGCAAATTATCTGCATTTAGAAAGATTACTGAGCAGAATATCTATAATCTTAAAATCAAGTAGCAAATTCAGAACAAAGTTAAAAATGCTTCCAAAAGGTTCCAGTTGAGAAGGTTTTGACTGAAGACTGATGATCACTCAACAACAATCCATTTGCAAATCACATTCTCAGTGGATATCAAGTAAATTAGCAGCTTCAGGCTATGAGAGCAAATTAACTTTTCATCTGATTTTTAATCACTTTGAATAGAGATTCTTTAGCTCAGGGATCTCTCTTCTCTTTTCATTAAGTTCACTTCGGAATGTAAAGCTTCTGGGTCAATGACTACAATTTATATCCAGATTCTTTTTAAAAAAAGATAATATCAGTTTAGCACAGTCCATTAGACACCTGCGAGCAATGACTGAGCCAGGTTAACAATATCAAGTGCATGGGGATGAATTATATTTCACTTACAGTACTGTACTGAATAGACTGGCATAAAAACCATTTACTTTTTCAGTAGTAGCAAGATGAACGACTTTCCAGCTTTGGGTGGCATACAGATCAGATGGGTGTGAAATGCTTAAAGCACCATATGATCCAATATATCTTCATAAAAACAAGCACAAACAAATTAATCAAAATAAAAAGCAAAATAATATAGTAGACAATAACGTCATGTGCTCAAATATATCTTCATCAAGTAAGCCACACCACAATAATGCAGAATAAAGCCACATGAAATCAAATAAACCTTCATCAGATAAGCACAAGAGAATGGACTGGACTCAATTTATCAGTGATTTATCAGACTAACACAAAACACAAAAATCTAAAGAACATTTTCAAAAATTTGCTAAAATACTTGAGCCTAGTCCCAGACTAAAATGCATGTTTAAGCTGTTTTAACTGAAAGCAACTTGCACTGGCTTATCTGAAAATACAGGTGCATCTCAATAAATTAGAATGTCGTGGAAAAGTTCATTTATTTCAGTAATTCAACTCAAATTGTGGAAGTTGTGTATTAAATAAATTCAGTGCACACAGATTGAAGTACTTTAAGTCTTTGGTTCTTTTAATTGTGATGATTTTGGCTCACATTTAACAAAAACCCACCAATTCACTATCTCAATAAATTAGAATACTTCATAAGATCAATAAAAAAAGGATATTTTAAACAGAAATGTCAGGCTTCTGAAAAGTATGTTCATTTCTATGCTCTCAAAACTTGGATGGGCATCCTTTTGCATGAATTACTGCATCAATGCGGCGAGGCATGGAGGCAATCAGCCTGTGGCACTGCTCAGGTGTAATGGAAGCCCAGGTTGCTTTGATAGCGGCCTTCAGGTCATCTGCATTGTTGGGTCTGGTGTCTCTAATCTTCCTCTTGACAATACCCCATAGATTCTCTATGGGGTTCAGGTCAGGCGAGTTTGCTGGCCAATCAAGCACAGTAACACCATGGTCATTGAACCGGCTTTTGGTACCTTTGGCAGTGTAGGCAGGTGCCAAGTCCTGCTGGAAAATGAAATCAGCATCTCCATAAAGCTTGTCAGCAGAAGGAAGCATGAAGTGCTCTAAAATTTCCTGGTAGATGGCTGCGTTGACTGTGGACTTCAGAAAACACAGTGGACCAAGACCAGCAGATGACATGGCAGCCCAAATCATCACTGATTGTGGAAACTTCCCACTGGACTTCAAGCAACATGGTTTCTGTGCCTCTCCACTCTTCCTCCGGACTCTGGGACCTTGATTTCCAAATGAAATGCAAAATTTACTTTCATCTGAAAAGAGGACTTTGGACCACTGAGCAACATTTCAGTTCTTTTTCTCCTTAGGCCAGGTAAGACGCTTCTGACGTTGTCTTTGGTTCAGAAGTGGCTTGGTACGTGGAATGTGACAGCTGTAGCCCATTTCCTGAAGACGTCTGTGTGTGGTGGCTCTTGATGCACTGACTCCAGCTTCAGTCCACTCCTTTTAAAGCTCTCCTAAGTTCTTAAATCGGCTTCGCCTGACAATCTTCTCAAGCCTGCGGCCATTCCTTTCACTTGTGCACCTTTTCCTACCATACTTTTTCCTCCCAGTCAACTTTCCATGAATATGCTTTGGCACAGCACTCTGCGAACAGCCAGCTCTTTCAGCAATGACCCTTTGTGGCTTACCCTCATTGTAGAGGGTCTTGATGATCGTCTTCTGGACAACTGTCAAGTCAGCAGACTTCCTTATGACTGCTGTTGGGATTACTGACCTAAACCCAGTATTTATACCCTAAGAATGGTAATTTAATAGAACTTGAAATTAAATATTCAAATAATTTGAGATACTGATTTTTTGATTTTGATGAGCAGCAAGCTGTAATCATCAAAATCTAGAATATATTTAAGTTTTACTTTTTGAATTAAATTACAGAAAAAAAATAACTTTTTCATGATATTCTAATTTATTGTGATGCACCTGTATATCAGTGCCATAGTTTTGTCTCAAGATTCACACCAGTAATGTTTTTTTCTAAGGCACGTTTATAAAAACTACTTAAATGTCTTAACTGAACTAAAGCCTACTACTGGCTTAATCTAAGCCTGGTCTGTGAAACCAGGCCTTAAGGTTTTAATTCTGGCTTTTCTTCATTATGATATATATCAGAACAGTTGTATCGCACTAACATTTTTGCTTTTAAATACATTTTAAGTCAATGAAATGAAAAGAATACTCATAAAACAGACTGATTCAGGTCATTGTATGTATAAATCACATTTTTATGTATTTTTGGATAAATTAATAGATCTTGGCAAAATAAATAAGTCATGTCTTTGACCCAACTGTGTGCCCACAACTTTGGAGAGAAACAACAGGAATCCTAAACATCAAAAGCTTTCATAAAATGGAAGGGTTGCTAGTTTAAACTCTTTTCTACTTTCTCCCACTGACCACTGTACTCGGCTTGTGCTGTCCATTTAAAAAATTAACCATGTCTGCCCACGTATGTGTGGTAGTAGTTAGAGAGATATTGCTCCTCGATAACAGCTGACACTTTGACATTTTGTTAGATGAGATTCTGAGTGTTTACACATACAAATTTGTTTTGTACCCTCATCTGTGCACTCAAAAATAGCATGGATTTAAATCAATATGACAGCGCATCAAACTGGCTAATAATTAACATTAAGAGGACAATCCATTTCACCTCATTTTATTCAAAATGATCACTCAACAAGACAGCGAGACAGATGGATAATTAAATTGTCAAGCAGATGGTAAGTCCCTCTTGGATACCTGATAATTTCACCATTTTGACCCTCTCACAAGCCTGTGGACAAAATCTTGTCATTTCATGAGAGGCCATATGGAAACTCCCAGTTTCACATCACTCTTAAATTCATTGATTCAGAGACAGTTTGTTCTGTCTGTCGCTCTGCAAAGCTGTCGGGCCACAGAGCCGACTGTGTCTAGCATGACTGAAATTGGTAAGGTTTGCCGTGCTTATGTAAAGGCTTGGAAAGATGTCGCAGATGCCAGAGGCAGGTCTTGCTCCTAATAAAGAAGGACGTGGGAGTGCAGAAAGTACTGAGGCCTGCATGACAAACGTCACATGGACCCTGCGCGCATACACGTCACACGATCGAACGATTGAACACAGGTGCTTTCTAGGACACACGGCTGCTGTTTTTGTATGGAAACAAAAAAGTTGGTGGTTGTATTCCTCTGATTAAGGATGGAAAATAAAGAATCTCCCACATCTACAAGGGTCAATGACATATAAGAGAGAAGGAAAAATTTTACAAAAATCTTGGTCATATCATTTGTGTATCAATATTGGTGTCACGTGACTTTGAAAAACTTATACCACTTGCAAAGACAAGTGTATAAAAATGGATGTAAATCATGTGATGTAACCATCAAAAGTATAATTTCCCCTACACCAGGGATGGGCAACTGGCGGCCCGCGATATATTTTTGCAGGTAAATCAGGTGCACTGTATTATATTCTGCTCAATTTTAATACATTTGCAAAGTGAGTCATGTAAGGATAGCTTTCAGATTAGGATATTAATGCTAACCCCAATCAGGAGAGGTCATTAGGTCCTGCCGATAACCGTAATTACAAGGTGAGCATTGTAGGATATGCACGCTAATGTGAACGTATGAAGTATGAACAAAGAGAAGTATGAAAGATAAACCGGTCATGCCAGAGTTGCTCTCATCTCAGATTGAAAAGGTAAAATACAAAATCAGCACCTTTTTGAGTCGATTATGCACCAGCAGGAGAGGCCACAAGTTTCTCATTGAGGGCACGTTTACACAACAACGATGTATTAAAAAACTGAAAAGTTTTTCCCTTGCATTTTTTGCGTACAGACAACAACATTGTCAAAACAATCCCTGTTCGCAAGGATCTGCGACGAAAAACGACTAAAAACTCTGTATTCTGCTGCCATGCCAGTAGATGGCGATGACACTTTGTAAAGAAACACTACACAGCTGTACACATGCGCATGACTCCACCATTTTCACAAATTATCGCCTTGCACGTGCTTCCGCTTTCCGCATTCTTCAAAACGCTTACGCTGTATGTCCTACGCCTTCCCTATTCAACTTACGCGGCACCAGTTTTGTTTTTTTCCGTAAGTAGAATAGGAAAAGCGTAGGACATACAGCGTAAGCTTTTTGAAGAATGCGGAAAGCGGAAGCACGTGCAAGGTGATAATTTGTGTTTATAAAGCATATACAGTTGTATTTTTTTCGAAAATGACCGATCGCTTTGCTAGATAAGACCCTTTTTCCTCGTCTTGTATCGTTTAAAGCCCTTTGAAGCTGCACTGAAACTGTAATTTTGACCTTCAACCGTTTGGAGGCCATTAAAGTCCACTATAAGGAGAATAATCCTGGAATGTTTTCATCAAATCAAAAACCTTAATTTCTTTTCGACTGAAGAAAGAAAAACATGAACATCTTGGATGACATGGGGGTGAGTAAATTATCAGGAAAATTTTATTTAAAAGTGGACTAATCCTTTAATTGTACATTGATTTCTCTCAAAAAGAAAACTAAATAAGACAGTGTAAAATGTGTGGATTAGTAATCTGGCTCCCTCTTATAAGGGAGAAAAATGCTGGCTCTTGTCATAATTAAAGTTGCCCATCCCTGCACACCTGGTACACCTTGAATGTACTTCTTAATCATCATTTTCACTATAGCTATCTATTACATTTGTTTCCAAGTAAAAACAAAAGTATGTTTTTGTCTTTTTTTTTGTCAATGTAGTTTTTATTTATTTCAGTTTTAGATATTTAAGTCAGTCAAGTTAAACTAAAAGAAAATGAGAAATGTTTCCTAAGCATCAAGCTAAAATAAAAAAAGTTTTTTATGCAGGTATAACAAACGTACATACTTTATTTCAGTTAGCGTTTATTTTATTTCCAGTAGCTGAATTTCTTTTTAATGTTTTTAGTTTTAGTTAACTATAATAACTCTGGTAGGGAATTCAGATCATTGTATGAATTGGATTTTAAATTTATTTTTGAATAAACAGCACCTTACAAAGATATGATTAAAAATTCAATGTAGTGATATACTGTATGTGTCAAAATCCGATTCTGTGAAAATTACAAATAGTGTATTTTTGACATAACAAATGCATTGCTACTTTAATTTATGCACACTACTTTCCCTACAAAAGCTTAGGGGGGGTCGGCTTTTCCAGCACAGTCCTGTTATTATAGCTTGCAACATGATTGACAGAACAAAACAGAACAGGAGCTTAAGTGGCAGTCCAGCCATGTATTTTCTTCACATTACAGCAAATCATTTACTCGCTGTCCCTGGGCAAATGAAGAACCCAGCGAACAAAATTGAAACAGGACAGATACATTAGATTAGTCAAAGTGGGGTCTAATTCACACAGACATCTCTACTCACTTGAGGAAATATCCATGTCCTTAATCGCAGTCTAAGTCATGCGTGTCTCGATGCTGGAAACAATTATTTCACTCCCAAGATCTGTATCTGCTCTGAGGTGTGATTAATAAGCTTTTACTCCTCACATCCATCAGACAGACCAAACAAACAAACAAACAAACATAGGCTATGGCTAAGCTTAGGCATTGTTAGTGTATCACTATAAACAAATGGCTTATCATCAGAATAAATATGGACGTAAATAAATAAATAATATATTAAATATAATAAATATTTATTTAGCTAATAAATATGAATGAATCACTACAATCTTAAAAAATAAAAACATTAATATCCTACATGGATGACCTTTATTTAGATGACTAAAATGTTCTTCAGACTAAAGAAAATGGTTCTTTTACGAACGGATCACTGAAAGGTTCTTTGGAAACCGAAAATGGCTCTTCTATGGCATCGCTGTGGAAACTCTGTTTTGGATAATAGTATTACTAAGACTGATCAAGAATAAGATGATGATATCATCAAAAAAATAATTCTCAAAAGAAATGCATAACTACTGTAATGTTTCTCCTCCCATGTCCTGTTGCAACAGGTCCACCATACCAAGGAGGACCAACTGATTGACCAACCACACTGATTCATTCTATATAACAAGATTTCTAATGAGAATCTAAATGACGTCCAAATTTCTAAGAGGACATCTGCAGACATAATTATGTCCCTATTTTTCTGAATATATTTAAGACAGACTTCACTATCTTGGAGTTTAAAAAGAGATAGAGGTGCAGCTCTCCTGAAGGTTTCAGGTGATGATGAGGTGCTGATGCAGATCTCCAGCCAGAGATTTGAGACAATGGCCCACGTGTACTAACAGACTGGAAAATGACAGACAAAAATGTACTATGGAAATGACTTTAAGGTATTTTTAAGATATTTTCAATTTCAATACTACTCTGTTGCACTTGAAACCCCCATAGACAGCATTTTGGGGCACCAATCTGCATTCGTATTTGTAATACCAGAAAATGCTCTATAGGCAGTTCACTAGGTTTGAGAATATACATTCCCAAATGTTACTGGAGATGTATCATTCTCTGAGACAGACATAGAGGCTCGATAACGCTGCTTAAAGAGACATCATTACGCCCTCGTGTTGTTACAAACCTGCATGACTTTCTTTCTTCTGTGGAACACAAAAGGAGATGTAAGGCAGAATGAGCCTCAGTCACCATTCATTTTCATTGAAAAAGATGCAATGAAAGTGAATGGAACACATCTTCTTTTGTGTTACACAGAAAGTCATGCAGGTTTGAAACTACATTAGGGTGAGTAAATGATGACAGAATTTAATTTTTAGGTAACAATCTCTTTAACTTTTTTTCTTTTTAAACAGTTTTTAAACGGACTATAACAGTTGACCATTTCAACTCATTTATACCCACAGACAGTTGCAGTGCACCTGTTTTTCGGTGCACTTTAATGCAAACGGAAGCCTTTAAATTGAGATAATATGATATGACTGTAAAACACTTGTATCAGCGGCTTTCTTCAAATAATTATCATCTTAATTTGATCAATATCATCAGTGTGATGTAGTGTAAAAAGTAACAGACGTTTCAAAGCGCACACGCTTGACACAGACACATGCTCTTACCTTCAACAGCCCACACAATCCGTATTATCCATAACAAACGAATTATATCCATAATTGCCGTAAATTTGGGCATTTTACTGTAAAGACCCAGAATATTCATTGAAAACTTGTCGGGCAGGCCATCTGTGAACACACTATGATCACAAGCTCTCGAATAAACCCCATCGGACTGGAAGAACTAAGGCAAGTTTGGACGAAACCAATGAAACGCAGACGAGGGGGCGGGAATGTGTGTATGACAAGAGTGATGCTCAACAAACGTGATAATCACTAGTGTCTGCAAGATAATAATAATTTTATTATTATCAATATTATTATTATCGTTGTTATGTAAAAGCAAATTTACTTTCAAGTTATTAACAAATAAATGATAGGCTACTTATATAAATTTTGTTTAAAAAATAAAAAAAAAACTCTAAAAACTAAAACAAATTATCTCTGAAAAATTATACATTTTAGTACTTTAAAATCTACATAATCTTTTTAAAATTTAAATATATATTTTTTTACCTATTTATCGTTATCTTTTCCTATATCTGTAACTGTAACAGGATAATATCCATAACGTCAGTCATTTAAAACTTGTGTCGGAAGTCACGCAAAAGACTCAGTGGAAGCACTTAAATCGAATAAATAATTATTTATTTCGAATTTTTAAATAAACATAATTCTTCTGTTCTGTTGGATATACACAAGCCAAGTAATTTGCCCGGCATTCACTGGTTTGATCAATGACACTAAGAATTTATTTTATACCAACAGTGCCCCCTGGAGTTTGTTCTGTCTTGGTGCGGGGGGAGGTGGGGGCATGAGATAGAGTGGTGCATGTGATCATCATCTATCAAATAGTTCTCTAATCCTTTGAGGCACTTGCGATTTTATAAAACTGACAGATCACACAAGGGGCTGGTGTGAAGAAGACAAACGACCTCGTTTCTCAACACCACTGCTCGTGATCTTTGACTCCCATGTGAGAACCTCCATGTGGTACTTCAGCCCTCATACATGGATTCATTTAAATTCAGTTGAATTTAAAAATGTTTTTCACAACATTTTAAATATTTATTTATACATTTTAAAAATCTGTCATCTGTCGAAAACAAGTAAAAACATGAGTAAAATGAATACAGTCATTTTTTTAATATAAGACAGTATTTTACATGCACATTTGCTTGTATCTAAAAACATGTAACTGAAGAGGAAAATCATAATGACTCATTAAAAATAGAGCAGGATTATACAAATTTCTGAAAAAATCCAAACGGCATACAACAGAACAAGAGCAAGAGAGGAATAGACCACAGGAAAGGGAGAGACGGAGAGTTAGGGAAAGAGAGAGAGGGCGAGAGAGGGAGGAAATAGAGCAGAAGAATATGGAACTGACATAAAGGAATCTAGGATAATTCAGCCTCAAGATGAGTGAGGACTGCAAAACGGCAGACTGGAGAATCCAGGGGTCGTTTCCATGGAAACCTTTGCCCAGGGAGATTGGCGACCCTCCTGTCTACTAATGCTAGCAGAGTGAAGATTGTAGGTCACATATGGCACCAACAACCCAATCAGGTCTAATCTGTCTTGACTTGTGGGTCATGAATTGAACCATGAAACTGGTTTTTACTCTGGCTCATATCACTGAT
>RJVU01040995.1:74351-94201 GCA_003731715.1 Anabarilius grahami | reverse complement strand
ATATATTTATAAGCATTAAATAAATACATATTTGAATATTTAAAATATGTCAACATTTATAATAATAATAATAATGTATATAAAGTTCTGCATGATGAATACATTCAGATCATTGTTTGTATCAGTGACTCGGAAGTCTGAAACTAAACAAGCTCAAAGAAGTTCAGCGACCCTCAAAGAGGGTCAGTGCGTCTTGCTCTGAACTCTACCATGAGAGCACAGACCCACAAAATACTCTCTTTTGTGAGAGTAGAAACAAACATGACACGGTTGACACCCCACCGTGCCATTTTGATGGCTTCTGATAGTAACACACACTGATACGGGTCTGGCTTTCTAATCCTGCTGCTCTAAATTGGAAAAATTGACCTTGCTCACAAAGGGTGACTCAAATTTGTTCTCTTTGACATTTCAGGACTTAGTAGAGCTTTCTGTTAAGATGAACAAGGCCTGGAGGATGAACGAATATTTCATGAGTAATTTAATATCTGGAGCACGCACATGATCCTCTGTGAATTAGGCTCTGAAAATAGTAGGATGGTATCAGTTGGCAGCACCCCAAGTCTTTAAGATTGGGGAAAGTCATAAAGGTGTGGGCTCAAAGAATGTGTAAAGAAAGAAAAAAAGAAACAGAATAAGTAAATATGTGACCCTGGACCACAAAACCAGTCAAATAGTTGTATCTCGGCCAAATATTGTCCTATCCTAACAAACCATTAATCAATGGAAAGCTCATTTATATCAGCTTTCAGATGACGTATAAATCTCAATTTCAAAAAATTGACCCTTATGACTGTTTTTGTGGTCCAGGGTCACATATAATAATGACAATAATATAGTGGTCTGGGTACCTAACATAACCTATTCCCCCATCCCACACTACGACAGTTAGGTGTCACACAATTGATTTTTTCAGATATTATTAATAGCTTGACATATGTTTATGCTATTAGATATGGGATTGTGTGGGCCCAATAAAACCAGCATGGAGCAGTCACAGCTTGTGCAGACAGGCTGATGGTATTGATCTCACTATCGGTTTAGACATGGAGCCCAAGGGGAAGGGATCTGGGGAGCAGCTCTCTGCCTCGCTTCAAAACCAGGGGGGCAAGATCAAATAAGTAGTTGTGTCAAGCAAATGGCCACTAGTCAATAATGATCTTTTCATGGCACTGATATCCACTTCATGCCTGATTCATTATTGAACTGGTTTCCAGGCACACAAACAATGCAATGTATCTGATATTGTGTCAACAAGCCAATTTAATTACTTTAATAGAGGCCTATGGTAGTTTATTGTATGCAAATATTTCTTTAGAACCATAATTTCAACTGTTGTGAGCTCTGATCTCTGATGGAGATTTAGGGACAAACACAACAGAAACACATAATACAGTAGAATTTGCTGCCCTCTTGTGATAAATGTTATTCAAAATAATGTCCAGCCATTAAAATCATACCGGATATCGTCCCTGTGTCCCATTGCGCATATTATCCACCCTATCTGCCCTAAATAGTATTAAAAATTACTATTGTCCCAGAATATAATAACCTATTAAGACAAATAGAATATTGTGCATATGCAACAGTGTTGTCTGTATGCATGATTGATTAACAGCAATTTACTTTAAAATGTTTTTTTTTTCTTTTTCAAATTTAAACAAAAAAATACATTATATTATATAGAAACATTTAAACAAAGAAAAGTAATAAGGTAAAATTAAAAATATATATGTAAATATATATAAAGCATAAACTGATGAACAGAATGGATGTGTAAAGTCTGGAGCGTGGCTTTAAAGGAGGAGATCTTCAGATTATGACGTGCAGGCCTGCAGTTGGCCGAGAGGATGCTGAGAAGTAAGTGCATGGGTTATTGTAAAGATTAAAGCATGGTTGGTGAGTGGCTGGTAAGCTCTGGTTATGTCTGTTATCAGCTTTAATGGAATTCCTCTTTGAATCTGTTTTTTTGTTTTTAAGAAAAACAAGTCTCTGTGTGGATAGACGTATCATTTAGGAGATATACAATGTGGCAGGAGGAGTAAACCCTGTGGTAAAGGAGTATACCTCGTGGTAAGACATTTTATCATACTGAGTATATTATATCTTACAGTGGAAATAATATTGGAATCAATGTTTTGAGTAGTACACACAATGCTGTTTTACTGTTTCATCATGCTCATATAAAATATTACAGTTATCAGTGTAATTCTTTTTACAATTCATGTTAAAGATTAAATATATATTTATATTGATGTGACTCCTATGTGAAATTCAGAAGGCTGCGTCTGTGAAACTGTCCTTTCTCTTTAAGCCTCCCAGAGAAGGAGACCACTAGACTGCAAAGATGAAAGTGAAATGGACAAAGTTGGGAATGGTCTTCTTTCTGCTTCTCTCCTTTGTAATGATGGGCTGTTTCATTTGGCAGTACAGGCTTCCCAAAGCAGAACCAGGTAAAATGACCCAAATTAAAAAGGGCTACTATACTGTAGAAAGATCCAGGAAGTGGGAATCAAACATCAATGAATGGATGGTGAATGCTTTTATACATAGAAGAAATGATGCATTTTGCTCCCACAAATAGAAAATCATGTCCTTGTTTTATTTTTACTCAATGGGTAGTAGTGCCTAGACAGCACTTACAGCATTGGGGAACATCCTTACATTTGGCTTTTCGATCTCCTTATGCTTAATTAATCGTTTGCAGGAGTTGGCTATGGATTACCCACAGCTCGACGTAGTGGATTGTAGATTACTGTGTGCTTTAAAGCCTGATTATCACTTGGGGGAAGGGAAAAAGAACTTTGTAAAATACATGATTATGGACCAAACACCACATGTCAAATGCACTATATTATATAATGATAAGATATGAGTGAGGGCATTAACATGTTATTTTATATACCTTATTTGTTGTGTATATAAATTCATGTGGGTCACACTGAAAGTTCTATATGTTTGACAAAGCCAACATATGATCTTTATACTTTACAGTGGATATAAAAGCTGCAAAAGATGTGAAAGAGGAGAAGATGTGCCCACGTTTCCCTGAGCCTGTGCCATTGGTGCACCCGATACCTGTCCTCATGGAAGCTTTGGACAAGGTCAGACTGCTGAAGTCAAATGACGAGTAAAAATCAAAGAAGTTCTTTCTATGTAAATTCCTAGACCACTCTGGTTAGAATATTAGTTCTCTTGTTTATAAATACTGATGACCAGTTTGATAACTATTACAAATATGATGTGCTCTAGGTGGATGTGCTTTTGAGGACCAGCATTGATGCCACAAAACTGCCGGCCGTTTCTGCCATTGCAATATTTAATGATTCTGTATTGTGGAATGGTAATTTTGGTAGAAAGAATGGAAGTGACCCGACATCTCCCCCAACAAACGAGTACACAGTTTACAGGTGGGTTACAGTAGCTTTGCACACTTATGATTTAAGTTTATGTTGAACATCTAGATAGTTAAATTACTTCTCTATATACAGTACGTGTCAAAAGTTTGGGAACATTACAATTAATTGTAATTAATGCTCACCAAGGAATCTTATGCTTACAGAGGCTGCATTTATTTAATAAAAAATACAGTAAAAACAGTATATTGCGAAATATTATTACAAATTAAAAGAACTGTTTTCTATTTCAATATATTTTAAAATGTAATTTATTTATGTGATTAAAGCTGTATTTTCAGCATCATTACACCATTTTGGTGCTAAGCTAACATTTCTTCTTATTATTATCAATGCTGAAGACAGCATTGATAATAGGCTGCTTAATATTTTTTGTGGAAACGGTGATACTTTTTTCAGGATTCTTTGATTAATAGAAAGTTCGGTTGCTCTTTATTTTACAGTACGTTTACTTACGTGTACTTAAAGTGTACTTACCTAAGAAAATACTGGGTAATATAAGGTAACTACATGGGTAAAGGTTAGGTGTAGGGGTTGGTTCAGGGCAAAGTCCCTTTCAAGGAAAGTCTGTTCACTCGGCAATGCCTCCGGGCAGCTATTTCGTGCATCCAAGACCAAGTCCTATCTATTTGAAAGGGGAAATCCTGAAATCTCAAAAACTGCTTGGCGAACTTACAATTAAATAACATATTTCAAATCAGCAACAAAATATGACATGAACTGTCCCATAAATTACTTTACCAATCAGTGATTGGCTCTTTTACTTAGAAGGCGGGACGTATTCCGCCATATTGCGTGTTGCAGTTTCTCCCATTCATAACTAATGGGAGTGAACAGTCTTTCTCTATCTATAGTCTTTGTTCAGCGTTAGTACCTAGTTATTACCCAGTTATTGTAATTAATGAGCCCACATGTACATGAGGAACAGGACTGTAAAATAAAGCGCTACCGAAAGTTCAATTAACTTCATTTATTTGCATTTATTAAATGTATTTTTCAACATTGATAATAATAATAAATCTTTCTTGAGCACCAAATCAGCATATTAAAATAACTCCTGAAGAATCATGTGACACTGAAGACTGGAGTAATAATTCTAAAAAATTAGCTTTGTCACCACAGGACTAATTACATTTTTAAATGTGTTAAAATAGAAAACAATTCATTTAAATTGTAATATATAAACATTACACAATATTACAGTTTTTACTGTATTTTTGATTAAATAAATGCAAACTTGGAGAGCATAAGAGAATTCTTTCAAAAACATTAAAAAACTGTAATGTTTCCAAACTTTTGACAGGTACTGTAGGAGGGCCAAAAGCATGAGTTGCTTAAAATGGACCTCATACATTCAGTGACAATGAATTCCGTTGACCTGGAAAAGTAGATACCCACCCTCTTGAACATACTTACATTAAAAATTGCTAGTATTGTACATAGATAGCTATGGGCTCTTTTTATAATTTGATTCTTTGTTGTTTGTTATTCTACAAAAGAATTGCGAGCCTTTCAAAAATCTTCCCCACCTTGATGCTGTATAAACTTTGGGAGGATGGAAAAGTGGATTCCCTGGATGACCCTCTGGGAAAGTATGTTAAGAACTTCACCATGAAAAACCCTCTGGGGAAAAGATGGGGTCTTGACCTCAAGTCCATCGACAGCATGAGCAGTAAAGAGGCTCAAGCCCACATCTCCTCAGTTACCTTGAGAAGGATGGCCAGTCAGCTGTCAGGTGAGTCAGGACTCACCTTGGTGTTTAGATCAGTGATAGATGATTAGCATGTATATAATTAGTGCATTGCCATTCCATGGTTCCATGTGCTGTAAAAATAAAGAAGGTGAAACCTGTAATTAGATCAACTGTTTTTAGACTAGGAGTTTTCACGGCTACCCTAATCAGCTCTGTTGCCTGACATGACTAAGTTGGTTTGCAACAGGCCCGGTCCTCTTAGGAATGGCTCTAACATACTGTACTCAGCTTACCCCAAGCTGTTGTTTATATAATGTGCCAGGAATACTGGTGCTGATTATTTTGGTACACTTAATTGCATTCAGAAATAACCTTTAAGTTGTTTTGACAGGCGATCAATGGAATATTGTTCTGCCTCACTCATCATAAAACTGTTTATAATGAAACACCATTTCTGCCTTGGAGTAAAAAAATACAAAGATAACTGTGCCATTATTTCCCATAACTGTTTATATCTCACAATGTGACCTTATGTCTTATTTTAAAATGTATCTTACAGTTGTTTTATTTTTTTACCCTGAAGCATAAACCATGAATCCATAATTTTCAGGACGCACAGTACAGTAAAATAAGATACCTTCTGATATTAGATTTTTTTTATATTTTATTGTTAAAGCTCATTTTCTCAATTTTCATTTACATTATTTATGCTGTCATATGTAGCGCTCAATTAAAGTTAATCTTTAAAAACTTTAAGAATTTACAAAGACTGTTTATTGTAATCTTTAGAAAATCTCAAAATGAATATCCATTTTCATAATGCACATTATAATGTTGTGATGTAGCATTTAAAATGATTGATTTCTGTGTTTTGTGTTTTCTTTTTTTATTCATTTAGACAATTCATTTTTAATATTTGCCATTTATCGCTTATCAGCCATAACATCTAAATAATAATTGGCTTGAAAATGAATATTGGTGCATCTGCATCCCCAATAATTTTCAGAAAAACTTCAGAATATTAAAATATTTTTCATAACTAATTTTTGAAAAGGCTGATAAGGTAAACACCATATCAAATGAATGAAAATATGAAATATTGGATATTCTGGATATGAAATAATGGATATTCTGGATATTCTGAAATTCTGGATATTCTATACTGGATATTCTGAAATTATGGATATTCTTATCAGCCATAACATCAAAATAAGTATTGGCTTGAAAATGAATATTAATGCATCTGCATCCCCAATAATTTTACTTTCAAACTTTATAATATTAAAATATCTTTCATAACTCATTTTTGAAAAGGCAGATAAGGTAAACACCATATCAAATGAATGAAAATATGAAATATTGGATATTCTGGATATGAAATAATGGATATTCTGGATATTCTGAAATTCTGGATATTCTGAAATTCTGGATATTCTATACTGGATATTCTGAAATTCTGGATATTCTTATCAGCCATAACATCAAAATAAGTATTGGCTGGAAAATGAATATTAATGCATCTGCATCCCCAATAATTTTACTTTCAAACTTCATAATATTTAAATATCTTTCATAACTAATTTTTGAAAAGGTAGATAAGGTAAACACCATATCAAATGAATGAAAATATGAAATAGTGGATATTTTGGATTCATTTCTGATTATAGGTTTACCAAGGCGGCTCAGGGCGACTACTTTACTCTGGAAAGGCAACACTCAGGCTGCTGTGGATTTATTACAAGATGATGTTCTCGTGGCTGACCCTGGAACAACGTAAGTTAGTACATAGAATTTGTATTGAGAGGATGTTTAATGAATGAGAGGAGGTGTAAATAATTGACAACAGCAGATGCAGTCTATGCACTTGTGGATTCTCCCTGGAGGAAGTAATTCTAGTCCTCTGCTGTCCTCAGATGCCACTACAGCAACTTGGCCTTCTCCCTGCTGGCCCACGTGATGGCGGAGAAGGTAGCAGGGATGGATTATCAGCGATGGGTGTCTGAAAATATCCTGCAACCGCTAGGAATGGAGGACACCGGATTCGAAATCACCCCACAGATAGTGGACCAGATGGCAATAGGTGTTTACTCAAGTGGGCGGCCTGCACCCCTCTATGACCTCGGCTGGTATAGCCCATCAGGGCAAATGTACTCCACACCTGCTGACATGGCCAAACTAGTGATGATGCTGCTGGGCGCATACTACCGTCAGGTTCTCCAGCCCGACACCCTCAAAACCATGTTGACTCCTCTGTTTCGTTGTAAAAACAGTTACTTTGCAGATCAAACAGGCACACCTTGGGAAGTGAATGAACAGTTGGGCTATAACATCATACGCAAAGATGGAGATCTAGATGGTTATTCGGCCTCGATGTCCCTCGTTCCTCGCTTAAAGCTCGGGTTGGTCTTCCTAATGGCTGGAACCAAACCTGAAGATGAGGATCTTGTGGCCAAGGCCTACAGTTATCTCATCCCTGCCATGGAAAGTGCCTTCAGAAATGCACCTCCTGTTCTCATCCCTCCTCCAGACGCTGCTCCCTACTTAGGCTACTTTACTTATAGCAACATAACATTCTATGAGATCAAAGCAGGCACAGATGGAGTGCTGTCTCTAGAGCAGTTCGGACCTCAAGTAGACACCATGGTTCCTATGAAGTATAGAAGTTTGAAACTCAGTTATCTGCAGGATAGGGTGTTCAGGGTGGTGTTTGAGAAGGAGTACCCATGTCAGCTGAAAGTTAATGCTGCTTCGGTGTCTCTTGAATCTCAGGACGGACAGCTCTTTAACTTTTACATCTTCAACAATAAGGGGCTCTCGCCAGGTTTTGATGTCCCAGGGTTAAACACTTATAAAGTCGCAAGGATACTTCGCAAACCGATTTTCAGCAGTTGAAGAAATATTTGATCATGATCATTTGATCATGTGAAATCATTTTGATCATAAATGAAGTAAAGTGTCAAATTCAGAGAAACTTCAACCTTTGCTTGTGTACATTTTAATAAACATTTGCCTCAAGATAAGCTCTGAAAGTATAGAATACTTTTTTGTTTTTTTGACAATTTTAAAAATGTACATTTTTATGTAAGCTATAGTATCTCTTGCCATCTGATTGTTTGCCCCTTTTCTCAGAGGAATGTCAGTACACAATTGACAACCATCCATTCATTTATGTGTGTTTCTGAGAAGCTTGAACTGCATGTCTTAATTAAAGTGTGTGCCTTTCCCAAGCATTTGCACCTGTGCACCAGTCTCCAAAGTACCCAATGTTGAGTTTTTAATTGAATTTAGCTATGGATATTTAAAAAACATATTTCGACATACTAATATCTTGGTTTTAAACATTTTCTTTTCTTTAAATGCAAACCAGTGTAAAAGGCCCACACCAAGGATGATAACTAATCGTTCTAACACTATGAGAATGATTCCAGCTGATGAACGATAAAAAAACATTGACAGCCAATCAGAATCCCACTACAGTGCATTCTTATAATAAACAGAATGTGTATTAGTAAAGTGTTAATAAAGTTATCGTTATAGTTATCTTTATGGTTATCGTTCTTAGTGTGAATGGGCCTCATTTTATCACCTTACTTTTTATTGATAATGTAAATGTCCATTTTTAAAACAGAAAAAAAAACTATATACTCTTACACTGTATATGCATAATAAAATAAAATAACAAATGTTATATAAAATTTGTCCCCACGTTTGATTTGATTAGTACATTTGTATTCTCCAAAAATTGAGATACTAATAAAATATGTTGTTTTATAAATGAAATACTTTAATATTATGAAGCAGCTGTAAAGAAACAATATAGTAAACATTGTTAGCAGTGACACTACATCAGTGCTGTTGAGGCAACCAGAAATGTTGTAATATTATAGGTTATAAAATGTTGTGAAATTTAGCAATGGCCCCATATCACTTGAGTATCGAAGCCCGTTTCCTCCGCTAAATAAAAAAAATAAAAAGAGTAATTGTGACTTTTTATCTCAGAATTCTGACTTTTTTTCCTCACAATTCTGACTTTTTCAGAATTGTGCAATTGCGTGATATAAATTGCGTGCACTCGCAATTGCGTGATATAAAGTCACAATTCTGAGATATATACTCGCAATTGTGTGATATAAAGTCAGAATTCTGAATGAATTAGGGGAACGTTAGAATAAAGTTCCCCTAATGTTCCCCTAACTTTAGAATAACGTTAAGATAACGTTATAGTAACGCTAAAATAACGTTACGTGAACATTAGAATAACGTTTTAGGAACGTTAAAATAACGTTATGAGAACGTTAGAATGACATTATAGGAACGTTAAAATAACGCCTGTTTGAAGCCTCGCCCAGCAAGCAATTTTATGTCTATTAGACGTCTAATAGCCGTCCAAACATAGCCCGGCCGTCTAGGCTAAAACAAGCCAAAATTTGGGCTGTCAGTGAAAATCTAATAGACGTCTAACCATAACCCAAAAATAGACTAGTCATCAATTAGACGATTATTAGACGACTACATATATATGTCTAATAGACGGTGAATATGGATCTAGGCTAAAATAAGGCTGAATTTGGGCTGTCAGTGAAAATCTAATAGATGTCTAACNTATAACATGTCAAAGATGTGAAACCAAACACCTTGTAATCACTGTTGAATTCACTTACATGATGCAATATCATACAACTCGCAAGTTATTTAGGCAAAAACGACATGTAACCAAAGGAAAGATTATTTTGGCTAAAAGTGGGTTACACATAGCTGGACTATATCGGGTCTATAGTTAACCGAGACGGTGAAATGACGGCTATTGCTTGCTGGGCGTTTACACTGCACGCGTGTGCGGCGCGTTACGGCTGCGACGCGGGTACCGGAGCTGATACTCGGCCACTCTAGTCAATGCTCGTGTTTACACCAGCCGCGTCGAGGTGCGTTTGAGAAGCGTCCCAGAAGCGGCTCGCCGCGCCGCTTCGCTAAAGATAGGCGCCTTGCCTATTTTTTACGGACGCCGCGTCCAAGACGCGCAGCTCAAACACAAAATAAAGTCAAAATAATCACCCTGTGTAAACTCCTGCTCATATTTCACATCACTACGATGCCAGAAACTGACGACAAAAGATTCGAAGTTGAAAAACTTGAAATTTCTTTGTTTTTGTTGTCCATAACTGGAATTGTATGTATTAACTTAATCTGTATAGCTACAGCAAAATAAAGTATGGTATAGCAATAAACACAATAAAACCGGACAAAATATAACAATTTAGTCATTAAAAACATGAAAAAAAATCAACGAAAACAGGCAAATATCGTGGTCTCGCGAATCCAGCCGCTTCGTTTCTGAAATGCTTCTGGTGTGAGTTGACACCGCTCAGAAGACGGAGCAAAACCTTGCCGGAGCCGTAACGCAACGCACACGCGTGCAGTGTAAACGAGGCTTCACACTGCAAGCGCAAGCGGCGCGTAAGCAGCACGTATTTCTTTCGGCTCCCATGTTAACCAACGGATGCATTCACACAGGCAGCAGGAGCAGCGCGCAAGCGTAAAGCAGGAGCGTCGCAGAAAAGAGTATGACAGAAAAGAAAATTAAGAATCAAAAATAATTATACAAGATTTACCCATTCAAACTTGTTTTTAATTATTCAGTTTGGGTTAAAGTATGGTGTATTATAAAAAACTAAAGTAAACTAGCCAGAAAATATGATATATAAACATTATTTTAGTTATTACACAGAGAAATGTATAGGCTGCAGGCAGCATACCCAAATCAAACCCGAGTTTGCTGGCTTTTTTCGCAGAGTTTGCCGTCTTGTAAACGTGCACGCGGCAGATGATGTAAAACACAAAGCTTACCTCATTCGTGTGCAGCAATGGATGACACAAGGCTTTTATTGATTTAATTTTATTTATTTATTTATTAACGTTTATATGCGAATGTTGTACACCTCCCCATGTTAACAAACTTTCAAGACCATCAAGTTTATAAATGACCAACTTATAAAAACAAATGTATAGCTGTCTTTGTAAAGAAATGCTCACTTTATATGTAGCTTCGAGCCGCAGCTGTGCCGCTGTACAAACGCTTGCAGTGTGAATACTCGCGCGTCTCTGCAGCTGCAGTGACGGTGTAGTTACGCTCACGCGCTGCTCACGCTTGCAGTGTGAAACAGGGAATGATGGGGAACATTAGAATAACATTATGGGAACGTTAAAATAACGTTAGGGGAAACCTAGAATAATGTTATGGGAATGTTATAATAATGTTAGGGGAACGTTAGAATAACATTAAACATTAAAATAAGGTTATGGGAACCCTAAAATAACGTCAGGGGAACGTTAATGGGAAAAGCACAGAAACATGATGTAAATCGATAATTTTTTGTTTATGGACCAAAAGAAGCATGTCCCGCTAAACTGTAAAATTCAGTGGTAAGAAATAAATGTACTGCTACTTTAAGGCAACTAATTGTTTATTCATTTCTTAATGTCTGTGAATAAATTTCATATTTTAAAAAAGATAGATTGTGTTGAAATCATTGATATTTTGTGCTGAAGAAATTTAAAATCTGGGTAGGCTACCCCTTGAAATAGGCTATAAAAATAGGCTTTAAATCTTTAAAAGATGAAAACATTTTTACCTGTCAGCCTCATCCTTCACACCTTCATTTTGTAGGTTGTTGAAGTGAACGTTTTTCATCTTAATTCTGAAATCATCCAGCAATCATATGCAAAAAGTTTGCATTTTGAAAGAAGACTTTGTACACTGAAGAAGTTTTTCCATAAATACATTTATAGCCTACTAATTATAATTCATTGCGATGGAGCTCACATTCTATATGGAGGCATTCAGGCTGTTTTAGAAAGATTAAAAAAATTGTGTTGAAAGTGTGTGTATAATTATAAGAGAGCATATTAATCTATTTATTACTATATAATGATTATTATTATGTATCATACTCTGAAGTTTTTCGCAGTTCTCATGGGCTGAAAATGAAATGAAATGCGTGTTCAGCTGTGGACGCAAGATGTCACTGCAACATCACAAATTGGGGCCAAACAGCTCAATATGGAAATATGGTTTGCATATTTTATATAGACATACAGAGATGGCATTTAAAAAGCAAGTTTTATCTGAAGCCATTCTTTTTGGCTGCCACATCGTTTATAATATTCTCCTTGGCTGACATCCAAGTAGGTTATGAGTTCCGGACCCCGCATTCTGTACTTCCGTATACACTCGTTGCTAATTCCACTCTCCGAAGTTTCACGAAAGCAACCGAAGTGAAACGAAAGGTCGGTCCTGTAGGACTGCTGGAGGCGGCCACAGCGCCATGTTGAACGGAATCATCACACTCCGTGGAGATACTCTCGTCAAAGAGCAGTTGTAAACAAAGTGTTATTCATTTTCCATAAGGGGCACACCTGTCAAGATCGCCCTGGCAAGAAGAGGCCAACTAGATCCTCGGAAACCCCGGCCGGGGAGGGGGAACAGCCCCCCAACCTTCAGCAATGAAGATAAACCACAATAAGCGCTAGCTGGCTAACTTCAGCCTGCTATTCTCTCAATATAAGCTAGCTAGCCTGTTAGCTCAAGCTTTTCTATCCGCTCAGACACCGGCAACCTGCTCTTACAAGGCCCGGTGTTGACGTAACTCGCCAGCAATATTTTTTTTACGTGCACTGTTTAGCCGCTAGCTAATTTATTTGTAAATATCTGTAAAGCCGTGGGTTTGTTTTTGTTTTTTTATTTGCGATGAGTTTGACGCCGAAAGCGGTGCCGAAACCAGCCGCTGCCACCGCCGCTGGAACTGGACCTGGAACCGGGCCGTCACCCTCGAGCCAGCTGCGGGCCACCCTAACCACAGTACCGCTACCGCCGGGGACGCCGGTGGCTCAACAGCCTCTGCCGCCAGTGCAGACACCGTATCCTTCTCTGAAAGCATATTGCTCCATAACAAATATGTGTTTTTTTTTTCTTTTTTCTTTTCGTTTTTCAAAACCTAGTGAACTGCCTGCCCGGACAGTATTTCTGAACATCTTAGGGATTCGGTTTGATGCGCATATGATGCCCGAAACTGCTGTCTCTAGGCAGGTGGGTGACTAGGTTTTGACAGCGCTAGAGTGTGTTGTACCGTGTACACGCTAACTGAGTGTCAGCATAGCAAGACTAAATGTTTGGTTTGGTTGTGTGGTTTAAGTCCGGTTTAGTTTCTTGTACATGGAGGTACTAGTGCAATGGTAACAGTGTTTATGTCAACACACAACCTGTTTGGTCTGATCCAGCCGGGCCGGCGTGACAGTAGCTAACTCTCTTTTTCCGTGTCACTTGAAAAATAAGATACCGCATTTAAGTGATTTTTACATCATTATTTCATGTTTCACTTTTTATGTTGTTACAAACCCGTATGACAGAATATGGCTGACTTCTCACTTGTGCGAAACGCATAATGTTAGTCAGAATGACATCTTGTGTCACCATTCACTTTCGTTGAATGTTTTTCCATATATTGAAAGTGAATGGTGACTAAGGTTGTGATTCTGTCTAACATGTCTAATATCCCTTTCTTATGAAAAGGTAGGGTGAATTAAACAGTGTTCATCTTATATATTTTTTTCCATAGAGATAAACCATTTTGCTTGCCCTCAATATCTCGTTTATATTTCTCTATGGATCTAACGCTCAACACCTTCTCTTGTAATTGCCCATGTTTCCTGTCAGCATCTTAGTTTCTGTACAGAAAAGAGTTTATGGGGTAGTTTTATTGTATCTGACTATTAATATAACTTCCCCTTTTCATCATAAGAAAGTAAATATGTTGGTCTGGCATTTGCAATGAGTCTCTTAAATCTGATTGCTTTTGAGAGATAAAACAGGGTTAAAGACTAAATTAGACTGTTTACAATGGGAATATAGTGCTAACAATGCACAATAGTGCAGTCAGAAACAATCAAGGCTTTCTCTTGGGTTTTATTTATATGTATTTTTTATAATCGGGGAAGATTCCACAAACGCATTTATAGTTTCTGTTTTGTTTTTTTGACTATGTAAAAAATGTATCCTCAATGCACTGGTTTCGTTTTTAGTTGTCAGGAAATCTACTTGCAAATATTTGCTAGCAGAGAATTATTTGCTATAAACTCTAACGTGAGCAAATCAGTAGCTGATCTCTTATATAATTCACGTCAGTTTATATTTGCATTTATTGTTCCTCATATAGCACTCTGATTTAAACAGGAGTGTATTTAGGCAGTGATCCACTGCATGGCAGATTAAACTTTTGGTGTATCTAAAGCAATTGAGGATAATTTTGAAGTGGAACAGAATGAAAACGAGACATTGTGACTGCTGTGTCATTGCAAATGTATATCCTGGTAAATCATACTCCAGCACTAAAAATAATCTGTACAAACCAGCCAACTGTGGCTGTAAAAGTGTGACGTGGTCATGGAGCATGAGAATACTGTGAAAGTGTCTTGGCAGCATGCCAAGGGAAAGTTAAAATGAGTAACTAACAGCTGTTATTTTATGCTGGTTACAGTAAACTGTACATTATCTCTGTTTGAACTCTCTCCGTGTGTATGTGCCTGTGGTGCAGTGGAGGAGGAAGGGCTTCCCCGCCCTCTTAAGTTAACAATAGCCTAGTTGTACAGACCGAACTGAAGCAGCACGGATCTGCTGCTGTTCTGGAGATGGAAGACGCATCTCCATCCTCTGTACTCCAGCAGCATGTTAATACACAATCAGCTTCTTGTGTATGACAGTTGTGCTGCACCTTTTTTGCAGCGCGGATGATGATGTACATTTGTGCGAGATCCTCATTTCTGAGAGGAATCGCACAGTATGACTCCATCATTCAAAAGACACTGTTTATTCAGTAATGTGAAGTATGGTTGATTACATGGAGGAGTTTTAAGTATTATTTATGTAAATTTTGCATCCTTTTCTGGTTTGGCTGGAGGTTGTGAGCTCATAGAGGAACAGGGAAACACTGCAAAATTAGTTAGATTAGAAAAAATAAACATTTCCTTTACAACGGTTCCCTTCTTTTTATAAGACACCCATGGAAAAGAGAGCAGGGCTTGACACTAACCGTTTCCCAGTCAAGTGTGAGAGAGTTTCAGGTCATTTGATGGATATTGGGTCCAGAATGGTCCTGTCATTATGTTTGTTGATTGTGTACATGATTTTAAGCCTTGCAAATATAAACATTTGCATTTCTGTTATGTATTGAATATTGTTTTTTGCGCTTTTAAAAGGTACACATTTTATTAGTAATAACCGATGACATTGGTGTTGCTAGCATCATGGTCTGCTGTTTGAGCTACAGAAATGTGTCAGTTCTGCTCATTTAAATGTCAAATGATATTTAAATCAGCAAAATTAATTAATAATTTAGATTAAATCAGAGTTGGAAAATCATTTAATCAAAAAAGATTAATGTGAATAATATCTTATTTAAATTATTTGTGATCATCTATCATTTAGAATATTTGAAAGTGATAAATTACAGTATAACAGTTTATAGTTATGGAGGTTCTGTATATTTCTAGCTATTAATGTTTTTATAAATAAATCAATATGAATATATATTTAAATATATATTTGTATATTTCTTTCCGACATATAACACCGTTCAAAAGTTTGGAAAAAATAATTCAGCAAGGATGCATAAAAATGATCAACCTGGCAGTAAAAACTATATATATATATTTATTTGAAATAGAAAACAGTTATTTTAAGTTGTAATAAGATTTCACAATATTACTGTTTTTATAGTATAATAAATGCAGCCTTGGTGAGCAAAAGTGACTTCTTTAAAAAAAAAAAACATTTAAAAAAAATCTTACAGACCCCAAACATTAGAACTGTAGTGCGTGTAGGACTCTACAAAGCCATGCCTCCTCCAAAACACATGAATGCGCAGGTCGTGCACAGCCAGAGCAGATTCAGCGTTATTACCGTTAAATTACCTCATGTCTCAAAGCACATAACATTACAATAATAATGAATGTAAACAACTTACAAAGTTCTAGTTGTATCATCTAACTGCTGCAGATTCATTTCGGCATTGATAGTGTTGACATAGAAACGCAGAGTCTGAGTCTGAGGACGTGAACGGCTCTGTGTAAAACGTCACGGGTTGCCGTCTCTAAATTACGGTTATGACATGGCTTTAACGCAGCATAAGTATGTTGTTTTGGTTCAGGAGGAACTGTAAAATGCGTCTGCTGTTTGTTTGCGATGCTTGGTGACTTTCTGTGTACAACTCTGCATAGACTTCGGACTGAATGCAATGACTGAACAAACATTTTTTGGTCCTCCTGAAACTTCCACAGTTGATATATGTACATTTTTTAAATATTTAGACCACTTCTATTATTTATTGCTATCAGGATGTGAAGAGAGTTTCAACCAGAATAACAAAAAGTATTTATAAAAAAATTGCCTACCCTACCTTTAGGCCCTGTCTCAACCTAGTATTAAGATATGTTTTGGTCGATCAGATCACAAGCGGACGACACTAAATACGGGTGTAAAACATTTTGAGCTTGTCCACTTTCTACCACTTCCAGAGGTAATCGAAAACAAATCTGACTGGATTGCTTTCGTAGTGGAAACGCTCATGTGGTCGAATACATTTGAACAGCTACTAAAGAGCGCCTACTCTCCGCCTACTGACCTAATGTGTAAACATTATGGGAAGCGCGCTAACCAGATGGGATTTAATGTTTGTTGGCTGAAGACCTAAGTTTGATTTGAAGACAAAAACGTACCATGCACAATGTTCTCTCACCATTCCTGTTTTCTAACACACACACACTAACACACACGTGTCTTGCGGCTGTCAGAGAATAAATGAAAACTGATGCGCTCCATGTTTTTCCACAAGCTTATTTTGTCAATTAGATTGAAAGATCTGAAAAAAACCCTTACATTTGCCCATCCATAGACCCTCCCATTTAAGAAATCAGAACAGAAGTGGTTGAAAGTGGAAAAAAGAAAGGGATTAAAATACCAGGTGTAAATGGGTATGTCTCCCACGTCCACTTGTGATCCGATTGACCAAAACGCATCTTAATACAGGTTGGAAAAAGGGCCTTAATTGGGCTGGTGAAAATATTGGCAGGGCAAGCAGAAGAAAAAAATATGAAGATGATGATTTGTATGGATCTGTCATGCAGAACAGTTCTAGGTTATATAACTTTGGTAAAACAGGCTAATTAGCTAATTTGCATATGGATAAAAGTGATCTGCTTGACTCTGTCACCTCTTTTCATTCTGATGTTACTGTGCTTGAACAGTTTCCTTCATGCATTATGTGTGTTCTCCCACCTTCTTGCTGTGTTTGGCCTTAAGTACTTTCTTCCCCAGAGTTTTCCTTAATATCCCACCTAGGATTCCACGAGTGCCGCCTCCCCTGGAAGAGCGAATCTTCTCTACGCAGCCCGTCACTGCTGTCTACAGTGTGAGTTGAGCTCTCCATTCCCCTTCTTTACATCTAAACCTGTCATCAGGGGGCTTCACCTTAGAGGATCTGAGGCCTTCCCCTATTTGCTGCAGTCAGTTTTAGAGAATATGACTGGTTCTTTAAAGTATGCTTTAGAGAAAGAAAGCCCTTTTAGCACATTGTTTGATTGCTTGGACTCTTAAAGGAGACCTATAATGCCCCTTTTACAAGATAATATAAGTCTCTGGTGTCCCCAGAATGTGACTGTGAAGTTTCAGCTCAAAATACCCCACAGATCATTTATTATAGTTTGTCAAATTTGCCCCTATTTGGGTGTGAGCAAAAACAAGCTGTTTTTATGTGTGTCCCTTTAAATGCAAATGAGCTGCTGCTCCCGGCCCAATCAGCTCACGCTTCAGTTGCTCAACAACAAAGCTGGAGAATCTCACGCAGCCAAAATGAGGATTGTCAGTAGTAGTTTTCAGCCTTACATTGTTCAAACCTGAGTTGGACACTGATTGAGAGACTCAGGAAGAAGTTAAAACTTTTAGAATGAAAAAGTGAAATCATAATCAAGTACCCCTTTAAGGGCCGTGACATACTAAGCCAACGATCAGCCGTCAGGCCGTTGGTGAGCATCTGTCAGGCTAGTTTTTGAAGTGTGTTCCACATGCCAGCGGCAGTTCGCATGCTGAATAGGTGTCGGGGCAGCCAGTGAGTAAGATCGCTCTGATTGGCTGTTCAGGTTAGCGAAAGTGAGAGAGATCACTCTGATTGGCTGTTCAGTTTAGCGAAAGGGATGAAAGCGAGCAAAGAAGTCAATACGGCACACTCTAGTTTTACGTCATCTTACTGAGCACTCCAGTACGTGAATATTTTCATAACAACATGACCCACCTGGAATGAAGAAAGTGATCAGCATGATTGATATTCAAAATGGGAAGCAAGCGCTGCTTTGTTTACTGTCTGTATATCTGCAGTCTTAGTTTCGGTTTCCCTTTTTGAATGATGAAAATAGACTGTCGATACCTGCTGATATAGACAGTTATTTTCTTACATGCAGGCACAGAACGCACATGCTAGTTGACCGTTGGCTATCCTTTTGTTGTGTTTAAGCACAGCTTTTTGGCCCAGACCAACCAACGCAAGGCAACGTCGACTTGGTGTGTCACGGCCTTAAAGTGTTAGTTCACCCAAAAATGAAAATTATGTCATTTATTACTCTCCCTCATGTCGTTCTACACCTTTAAGACCTTCGTTCATCTTCAAGAACACACATTAAGATATTTTTGATAAACTCTGATTACTCAGTGAGGCCTCCATTGCCAGCAAGATAATTAACACTTTCAGATACCCTGAAAGGTACTAAAAACATATTTAAAACAGTTCATGTGAGTACAGTGTTTCAACCTTAATATTATAGAGTGACGAGAATACTTTTAGTGTGCCAAAAAAACAAAATAACGACTTTTCAGTAGTATCTAGTGGTGGCCGATTTCAAAACACTGCTCCAAAGCTTTACGAATCTTTTGTTTCGAATCAGTGATTCAGATCGCGTATCAAACTGCCAAAGTCACGTGAACTATTTAAATTTCGAACCACTTATGACGTAATGAATGCCCATTTGCTGAAATCACGTGACTTTGGCGCTCCAAACCACTGATTCAAAACAAACGATTCGTAAAGCTTTGAAGCAGTGTTTTTTTTGGCGCACAAAACGTATTCTCGTCGCTTCATAACATTAAGGTTAAACCACTGTAGTCACATAAAATGTTTGAAATATGTTTTTAGTATCTTTCTGGGCACTGAAAGTGTTAATTGTCTTGCTGGCAATAGAGGCCTCACTGAGCAATCGGATTTCATCTAAAATATCTTAATTTGTGTTTCGAAGATGAACAAAGGTCTTACGGGTGAAGAACAACATGAGGGTGAGTAATTAATGACAGAATTTTCATTTTTGGGTGAACTAACCCTTTAACTTGGGATCAGACCACTCCCCTGCCCCTGCAGATGTCTTGGAACATTGTATTATTTGACTTCTAACCGCAGTACATTTTGAGTCATCAACATGTGGACCTAAGTAATGATTTGGGAGGGCTCCAAAAATGGAAAGACTTATTCTTCTAATTTACTCATGTTTCAAAATGTAACATGCAGAGTAGTGTTCAGAGGTGCAAGTAAATGTTCCCACTCATTTTGAAAATTGATTGACAATGGTCAAATAAATTGTTTTATCATCAACTTCCAGAAATGTGGTTAACTTTCACAAATTTGGCTGAATTTTTTTTTAGTAATTATGTG
>RJVU01040995.1:20629-70647 GCA_003731715.1 Anabarilius grahami | reverse complement strand
CCTGTCATGTTACTGAAATGAAATGGGTTTATGAATGTCATTTCTTTTTTACTTCAAAAACAGCAATGCATGTTTTGACTGACAGTTTTTTCTTTGTTTTCTCAGATACAGAGACCCCCTGGCCCCCCATATACAGCACATGAAATCAACAAGGGACACCCTAACCTAGCGGCCACACCGCCGGGTCATGCCTCCTCCCCTGGACTCTCTCAGGTATCAATTTCAACAGTATCCACTGCGCATCTGTATGGTCATCCTAAAGGCTGGGAGGCAGGAGGAGGGGTGAGTGCACCCGCACAACTGCCTGAGTGTTTGTATGCTTGGTAGGGCTGGGCAATATATTGAATATTTGAAATATTAATAAAATATAAATAAATGTAAGCAACATTATGAATACTCACTGCAAAGATTTTATTGCAGTTTTAATGTGACTTATGTTTTTAAAGGGAGAGTTCACTCAGAAATGAAAATGTCATTTTCTCACCTTCATGTCTTTCTAAACCCATTAGACTTTGATTCGTCTTCTAAACAGAAGTGAAACTGTTTTTATTGAAACCTGAGAGATTTCTCCCCCTCCATTAAAGGGGTCATAAACTGCGTTGTTTTATTATTTTATGTTTCCTATGGTGGATTTATAATGCTAGTATGCTTTTTACATCAAAAAATTGTCATAATTTAGAAATAAAAGGCACTTTTCCTACCCTGATTTTGGTCCTCTGATTTGAACACTCTGTTTAAAGGAGTGTGTCTCCTGTGAGACTTCAGTGTAAACACCCACTGCTGTGATTGGCTAACATCTTTGCATATGAAATAGCTAAGTATTACTCTGTCGAAAACGTTTAGCACGTTTGTACTATTACAGCTCTCAAGGTTAACTAATCGTGAAGAGTGTTGATTATAGCATTACATTTTACATTTATGGCATTATATTTAGATCGTGGCATTAAAGGTTGCAGTGATGAACATTGATTGTAGCCGATCACAGACATGTTGTTGAGCGCATGAAAGCAGTGGGCCTGGGGTCAGTAAAAGCTTTTATTGGACTAACAAGGAAGATTTCAGTTCTGAAACTTACAGGATACTCTTATAGTACGATGACCTCTTATATATCAAAAGCTCAAGGAAAATTTGATTTCTCAGTTCATGACCCCTATTTTCATAAAACCCATATGACTTGAGCTCTTTAATACATGTTTTCTGAGGAGACATGATCGTGTTATATGATTTGAGCAAGTACGGTTGAGCCTCTGTTTACCATATTTGATGTGCTCTGTGTATTTCTATTGATCAGTGTTTATACATGAATAAAAGCCTAAATAAAATCTGTTTATCATATATAATAATCGGTGACAGAATTTTTGCTGAACTAACCCTTTGAGTCAAAATTTTTGTCGGTGTTACTTGTGTCTTACAAGTGTTTGTAAAACATTTTGAATCTACTTTATTTTCAGGTGCTATTTGGTCAAATTGATGGGTCCTTTGATTTAAAAAAAAAATCACTATTTAAGCCAGTTTGAAGCAAATACATAAATATTGTGGTATATACTGAACAAAATTATAAACACAACACTTTTGTTTTTGCCCCCATTTTTCATGAGCTGAACTCAAAGATCTAAGACTTTTTCTATGTACAAAAAAGGCCTATTTCTCTCAAATATTGTTCACAAATCTGTCTAAGTCTGTGTTAGTGAGCACTTCTCCTTTGCTGAGTTAATCCATCCACCTCACAGGTTTGGCATATCAAAATGCTGAATAGACAGCATGATTATTGTACAGGTGTGCCTTAGGCTGGCCACAATAAAAGGCCACTCTAAAATGTGCAGTTTTACTGTATTGGGGGTGAGTTCCGGGGGGGTCCGAAAACCATCAGTATCTGGTGTGACCACCGTTTGCCACACACAGTGCAACACATCTCCTTCGCATAGAGTTGATCAGGTTGTTGATTGTGTGGAATGTTGGTCCACTCCTCTTCAATGGCTGTCCGAAATTGCTGGGTATTGGCAAGAACTGGAACACGCTGTTGTATACGCCGATCCAGAGCATCCCAAACATGCTCAATGGGTGACATGTCCGGAGAGTATGCTGGCCATGCAAGAACTGGGATGTTTTCAGCTTCCGGGAATTTTGTACAGATCCTTGCAACATGGGGCCGTGCATTATCATGCTGCAACATGAGGTGATGGTCGTGGATGAATGGCACAACAATGGGCCTCAGGATCTCGTCACGGTATCTCTGTGCATTCAAAATGCCATCAATAAAATGCACCTGTGTTTGTTGTCCATAACATACGTGCAAAAATTCTTTGGTTATGCAAAACGATTGTTGCAGCAGCTGTCCGGGTGGCGGGTCTCAGACGATCTTGGAGGTGAAGATGCTGGATGTGGAGGTCCTGGGCTGGTGTGGTTACACGTGGTCTGCGGTTGTGAGGCCGGTTGGATATACTGCCAAGTTCTCTGAAAAGCCTTTGGAGACGGCTTATGGTAGAGAAATGAACATTCAATTCACGGGCAACAGCTCTGGTGGACATTCCTGCAGTCAGCATGCCAATTGCACGCTCCCTCAAAACTTGCGATATTTGTGGCATTGTGCTGGCCTTTTAGAGTGGCCTTTTATTGTGGCCAGCCTAAGGCACACCTGTGCAATAATCATGCCGTCTAATCAGCATTTTGATATGCCACACCTGTGAGGTGGATGGATTACCGTGGCAAAGGAGAAGTGCTCACTAACACAGATTTAGACAAATTTGTGAACGATATTTGAGAGAAATAGGCCTTTTGTGTACATAGAAAAAGTCTTATATCTTTGAGTTGAGCTCATGAAAAATGGAGGCAAAAACAAAAGTGTTGCATTTATAATTTTGTTCAGTGTATAATGAATTCTGTCAAAAGACTGAAAATACTGAGGAAAAAATCAAATTTTAGCTATTTTGCCCAGCCCTAATGCCTGCCACCATTATTCAACACATCACTGTTTGGTTGTCTTGTTTCTCACAGATACATTACACACATTTAAAGGATCTTTAGAGGTCAGTAGGAAGGTATTTCAGATAACTGGGTGTGGATGTCGAAGATTTCCTATGAAATGTGATAAAAATCATTGATTTCCATGGTAAATCATTTCTGATCTGTAAAAACATTGATTTCTTAGACAGGACTTAAAGCCTAGAGTGTTTCCTTGAGTTAAGGCGGATTTGATCGCTTTTTTGCACTCAGCGAAAATCTGTGAGACCTGAGCAGATAGGATTGTAAGTTTACATAATCTTTGGGAACCTGCTGTGCTTGCTGTCAAACAGAAAGCAGTGCGTCTTACTGTGATGATTAAATAAAGCTGGCGAACTAATAAGATGCTTGACATATAATCTTCCCAGTTTGCTAGACTCCTCTCTCTGCTGTGATGTTGGTCTGTATTGTTGATGTTTGATAGAGACCCAACTTATCTGGGTATTCCGGATGTTCTCTATCATAATTAGCCTGCGGGGAAGTTATTACTTGTTTGTCATGGTATAAATATGCTGATTACCAGTGTCTGTGGGTGTGTAGAGGTCCGCCAAACACTTGCCCTGTCACGCAAACACGCACACAGCCGACATGCACGTTGAGCCCGGTTCACTCTGCCACAGGAATAGAAAGTCTGTCAGGGTGACTCAGCTGTTCTCAAGCTTGTTATCTGTCTGAGACCAGCGCTCACATTCCCACTCCACGCCTGCACCGTACTGCCAGCACACCCGCCTATTAATAGGCTAAGAGTGCTCCAGAGGCTAAACCTTAATTACCCTTCTACTGTTTCCTCAATCAAAACATGTGCATGTGAATGCAGAGGAAGAATCGGTGAGGTCTGTGGATGTCAGAGGTGAATAGAGATTTACCACTAGTAGATTTTGCTGCTGGTGGGTATCGAAAAATGAACACAGGTAATTTTTTCTATCATATGGGCGAAACTGTTTCTAAAGTTCAAGCATGCAGCACTCAAAAGGTGGAATAATAGCAATCACATCTCGTCTCCATGTAGAGGTTTGTTGTGACGTAGCAGTGCTTAGCACAGAGTCTGACGCTTATAATTGAAGCTAGAGATGCTAAGAATTAAATCTTGTCGTGATAGAATCAATGAATCATTGAATGCAATAAAAATAGTTCTGACTGCATGCAAAAACAAACATACAGCTTGATCTGTGTAGTCTGATTCATGAATGAATGAGCAGTCTTTAAAAAGTCTTTAAAGTCTTTAAAAGATTCCTGTGTTATTGGCTGAATCATTCTAAATCCACCAAATCTTTCAATGAATCTGCAAGAGAGGTTATTGAATTAACTTGTACTACCATTTAGGGATGTCCCGATCAAGTTTTTTGTGCCCCGATGTGACTTTTTGAATATTGAGTAGGGTTGTAATGGTACACAAACATGACATGGTTCGGTACATACCTCGGTATTGAAGTCACAGTATTTAAAAAAAAAATATGTTTTTAACATTTTTTACTCCAATTCATTTTTTTAAATATAATCATTTACACAGTTACTGTCATAAATTGTTTTCACAACAAATTTATTCAAACATATTAAATAATTAAGAGATTACTAACAGGTAAATTAAATATAATTTTATAAGCTAATATAGTGCTTATATTTAGTAAAATCCTCCCCTCTAGAGTAGGGCTGTCATGATTCCTCGATTATATTAGAGTACGCGATTTAAAAAAAAAAAAATCCTCGATTGCAGTTTACCTGTGTTGAGTAACCGGCAAAGTACCGGAAGTGCCACACTCCACAGACGAGAATCCATTAACTGCATTATTAGACAGTTTTATAAGACTGCACAGTGTATTAAAACCATTTAAAAACCACATTATAGCATAGTGCTATTGTGAATTCACAAAGGCTGCAGTTCAGTTAAATAAATATATGCCCTGCACATTTAATATGAGCTTTAATTATTAGGTTATGTGCGCCTCAGAGCGGCTCCCTTCACAGTAAATGATGAACTGTTATCATTTACATGTGTGGAGCACGTCTCAAACTCCATCTCTGCATATGCTGTGAGTTTGGGTTGCTTATAATGTTCTTCTGGGAATGCAATGTCATCAGATTAGTAAGGTAAATCATTTAAAAACCTGCGCCAGCACAGGAGAATACTGTACAATACTGTACATACAATACCGAGCCTATGTTTCTAAATATGCGAACTATTCATTGTGATTTCAAAATAAAAGTTTAAAGTTTGCATGTTTTGATGTCCACATATTCTTGTTCATGAAATTACAGTGGCTGTAGCATTTCTATATCATAAAGAAGTGGCCAAATATTAAAGATTAAGTAAAATGTTGTTTGGCCAATATTAAACGAGGATTTGATCTGCTGTAATGTTTAACAACATCACCAGGCTGTTGTTGCCCTCTGCAATACAACAGTGTTGTTCTATAAAACAATACTTTACTTTATTTGAACCAAATATTATCGCCTCATTGTTATTATAAAGGCTATCGTTTGCTTAGGTCTATTTTTATTACCACAAAAAATATACTTGATTAATTGTCAAAATAATCTACGGATTACTCGATTACCAAAATTATCGTAAGTGACAGCCCTACTCTAGAGTTAATTTCTCTCGTGAACTAACTGCTGTGGACATTAAATGACTTGCCTGTGGTAAACGTAATGCTATGTGAGATATTATTCTCAAACTGTTTTATTGATGTCTTTCCACGGTTGAAATACTGGTTGAGAGATTACAGGCATATCTAAATCGTCTGTTCTTCTTCTGTGCTTTTTCCTGTTGTGGCGGTTAGCAAACAGCATTGCATTACCGCACGCGACCCCTTCTGGATTGGAGTGTGGTTCGCCTGTGACTGACTGTATTTGTCGTCTAACTGCACGGTTCGGGACGAATACATGTACTGTTATACCCCTTTATATATTGCTGTCAGCCAGCCAATCATCTTTCAGGAAAACTTTTAAGTTCAAACCTTACTCTGGATGACCCATGAGCCATCACTGTTCGGCCCTTGAGCAAGATAGACTGACAGCAAAATAAATGTACTGTAAGTTGATTTGAATTAAAGCATCTAAAGCTCTGTTCTGCCATCCTGTATAGTTCAATATAGTCCGAACCCTGTGGCACACAAATGCTCTGTTTGCGCCCACTCAAGTCTGCTAAGGACTACGCCTCTGTTTCTCTCTCCTTTTCTCTGCCTTGAAGGCAGCATTGAGGAGATGGCAGATTTGTCAGTGTCAGCAGACCGCAGTGTTTGCAGCGGCAGGGAGTGGACACATTCACTCTGTCACCCACACTCACGCAGCACACGCTCACTAAGCTGTAGGGATTTTATCAGAGAGGGTAATACTCAGATCCATCCTAACTGCTGTTTCTCCTCCTCTGCCGGTGGTCGTTCTTCCTCGACCTCTCTGGGACCCCGTGACTCCGCAGTCTCCGTACACACCGGGGCAGAATGCCGGCACAACCCCTCTGGTCTACTCTCCGCCAACCCAGCCAATGAACGCACAGCCTCAGAGCCGCCCGGTGAGTGTCCGTGACTTCATCATGATAACATGTAATCTTTTCAAATTAGACTTCTGTTAGAAATGCTCCCTTTCTGCTAAGAGCTATGCTGTTGTTTATAGTGCGGTTTGTGATGATCAGTTGGTGCTGTGTGTATATGGTACATATAACATGCCTTGCGTCATTACTTCCTTTCTGGATGTACGCTGCATATGTCATGCACAGCTTGTGGTTTATGTGTTTGTGGGTGATCATTCTTACCTCTTGCTTCTTTCTTTCTCTCTGATTCCCTCCCTCTGCCATGCCACTCTTTGCCTTCAATCAGTTTGCCACTGGGCCTCGTCCTACCCATCATCAGGTAATGTACGCATACGCATGGCCTTCTTTCACACATCTCATAAGCTTTATATTGTGTTTCTTAGACTAAAGTAACACATTGATCCGGTTCATTGCGATCATTCAGAGAGACTGTTTACAGCTCTAGTACATTCAGGACTGAGAACTTGAAATTTGTCACGGGCCCTTTGACAATGGGGCCTCAATAATGTCCGCTATGGCACTGGGTCCCAACCTTTTTGACTTCAAGACAAAATTTGAAGGCCCTCCTATCTAAGCTGATACCCCTGGTGATAAAAACTTATAAAAACATATAAACGTAAAAATTTGACGTCAATTTAATGTTGTACATCTTTATTTTTAGTGCATTTTAATTAAGATTGTCAATATAACTACATATTACATTTATGGAGCCCCCTTAAAAGCCTGTAAGTTTAATAGCAAACAAACACTGAATTCAACCTGCACTCATTTAAAGTGATAGTTCACCCAAAAATAATTCTCAGTGTTTTTTTTCTCATGTCATTCTCAGTGTTTTTTCATGTTTCTTAATAGGAAGGAATTTATACAGGTTTGAAACGACATGATGGTGATTAAATGATGACAAAATGTAACTTTTTGAAGTCACTGTCCCTTTAATGACCCACAATTAGTTGGCTTAGAAGTGACACCAATAATTTATTATGAAAACGATGATCCATCATGGTCATTCATTGTGACGTTTTGCTGAATTTTTAAATTCTGTTATTGATTCTGTCAAGTGATTTTTGGCAGTATCTTGTGATCCAGTTAGTCAGACAGCAATTTGTCTGAGGCAGGTAAAACAGCAAGAAAGATGCAGCAATCTGTCGTAGAAGAAAGTCATACAGGTTTGGAACAACACGAGAATGAATAAATGATTGTGAACTGTACCTTTAAACCATCAAATGGCATCAGACTTCAGTCTTGTAGTGTGCTTAGTGTATTACAGGATGTGTTTACTACTGTGAGTTCAGGCTGTAATGAGTGAATCCTTTTGTTCAAAAGAAATAGCCAGGTGTAGATAGAAGATCTAGTCTGTAGTAGTCCATTTTGAGCTTGACTTGCTACATGATCTACTGCATTCAGGGATCACCCTGTCTAACTCTTGGAGCAGTTATGACACAAACAGACAGAAACACACATTCAAAAATAAACGACTGGGAACAAACTGTTCAGCAAAATATGCTGTTCAGAATTGTTTGTTTGATTTGTTTTACTTTGAAGATCACTGGGAAATATTGGATGCGTAATTCTGCCTGAAAATGTGACCTTTTGAAAATTATCAAAAGTTGACGAAATAATGACCTTTTAATTGACAGAGGACCTTAAGAGGCCATTTAAATATTTAGTTAAGGTCATAATTTAGGCTATACAAGTGCACATTCACTGTATAATAATACATGGAATCCCAACTCCTTCATTTTTTGGCAACTGGACCATTATGACCTAAATCCTTTACTTGAAGTACCCTGTGATTTTAAAATAATAGTTCATCCAATATATTATACTATTTATATAATAATATAATATTTCTATTGCTTATGCTGTTTTTAATTGTATATATTTATTTTGGTAACTATTTTACCTGGTCCTTGTTACGTACGTTATATGTAGTTACCATAGTAATAACTGTAAATTATGCATAGTTTCATGCAATTAACCCTAAACCAATCCCTAATCTTAACCCTAAAATAAAGTGTAATCATTTTCTTTTTCAGAATTATACTTTTTTATTTAATTCTGCATTTATATTTTTTAACAAAATCATCATTTGCATTTAACACAATCACTATGTGTCTTCATCTGGGTGTGTGTTTTCTTCTCTGAATTATTATCCTGTAGTGAGATTTGAACTTCTGTCTCTTTAAATATTGTCACAGGAACTCGTTTCTGTTCAAGACTTTCTGTTCCATCTCTTTTTTTCAGTTCATTGTGAGCGTCTGTGAGGGTTAGTGGATTTCAGGTCCTGTTTCTTGTGTGTTGCCACATAAAGATGATGTCACTTGACTACCTAAAAAGCAGAGCATAGTGCCCTCTTGTTTTGTAAATGGCTTTCCCTGAAGGAAAGGCTCTTTGCATGCTCTGTATTGCAGATCTCTCCTTAAGTGTGTGTGTTAGTCTCTCTCTATCCCTCCATACCATTTAGTGCATTATCCCATTAGCTTCTCTCTCTTTCCTGCTTCCTGCTTCAATATTCAAGGGAGGATTCAGACCCATTCAGGTAATTTGCAGTCTTGAGGAAAATGCATGGCATGAAGTCCTCTGTTTCTCTCTCAACATCATCTTACTGCTTCCCTGCCCAGTCAACTGCACTGCAGCTACCCACCCCAAAGACAGCAGAATCCACCATTTCAGTTTACATCGCCTCTGTATATGTTCATGTCGGTCTGATTGGTTGGGCTTTTTGAAAGTGCTTGCTGTATATTTATTTTATTAGGTTTGCATGTTGAATGGTTTCTATCTATATGCATCGATTGCATCCTGTTGGAACTGCTTGTCGATGGGTGGATTCTCTGCTCTGCAATGTTGTAATGCTCTTGGAAACATTACTGCTAAAATGCAGACATTGAGACTCTGTGTGTTATCGGAGGATTTTCATGCTGCTGTTCAGCTGTTAGACATTGATTCCTAACCATGAATGTCGTAATTATTGACAAATGTGGATTTCTTTTTTATTGCACCAATGATCATGAACACTAGTCAAAAAAGATGTTTTTAAATTGTTTTAATGAAAACATGACTAACGAAAATGCAATAAGAAAAATAATACTGCAACAATGAAAAAATACAGAACAAATTGACCCAGTATGTTGAGAATTGATCTGCTTGTGCTGGAAGAGCTGAATAGTGGTGAACTATGTTATCTGCTTCGATAGCAGGTTAATTTACAACATTAACACTAATTTTTGATTATATGAACTAATTTAATGTTTTTGAAGGATGTTTTTTATCCTCACCATGGCTGCATTTATTTAATTAAAATAAAGTTACAGTAAAATGACTCTTAATATATTTTAAATTGTAATGCATTCCTGTGATGGCAAAGCTGAATTTTCAGCATCATTACTCCAGTCTTTAGTGTCACATGATCCTTCAGAAATCATTCTAATATGCTGATTTGGTGCTCAAGAAACATTTCTTATTATTACCAATGTTGAATGCAAATGTTGAAAACAGTTGTTGTGCTTGTATAACTAATGACAAACATTTGAATGGTAGTGTAGCCTATATTAAAACACAAATGTGTAACTAAGGTTTTCATAATGTAGTGGTTCCCAATCCTGGTACTGGAAAACCCCCTGTAATACACAGTTTAGGGCTACATCTACACTAATGCGGATACTTTTGAAAACGTGTCTGTTTCTCTACGTTTTGGCCTTCTGTCTAGACTGAGACAGCGTTTTTGTCCGGTGAAAACAGGGCTTTTTGAAGACGCTCTCCCAAGTGGATAAATTTGAAAATGCTGTTTTCGCACTGTAGTGCGGACTGTGAAAACGGAGGTATTTGAAAACTATTGGACATATGTTTGGACATTTGATGCATATTGTTCAGGTAGATAGTAGATGTGCTGTTTACTGTCACAGTTTATTAAATATGTCACTTTGTACAATCTTCATATTACATTCCTGCAAAGATGACAGAAAATTTGCTCGCAATTGCTGTCCTGCGGCAAAACATGAGGGCACTTGGGTTTTGAAACATACATGGAATGGCGATTGAGTGCGGCTTGAACGCACCAGTAAGTGGTGAAAGATTTTGCTAGTAAAGTGATGTGCCAGAAGAATAGGGAGAGAATTTTATTATTTATGGTCTCGATATCATCTAAGTGAGCTTTTATTGCATTTTACGCATTCACAGTAAGATGATTTAAGCGATTTTCTGATTTTACAGTATGGACAAGGAACTTTTAGAAAATGCTTGAAAAAATGAGTGTGGATAGAGTGTGTTTTGAAATGAAAACTCAGTTTTCAAATATATCCGGATTAGTGTAGACATAGCCTAGATGTCTCCCTAATTAAACACACCTGATTCAACCCATAAGCTCATTAGTAAAGTCTCCAAGACCTCAAATATGTGTGTTAGGTAAGAGAATAATCAGAAATGTGCAGTGTTGGGGGTAACACAGGACCAGGATTGAGAACCACTGTCATAAAGTAAATGTTTTTTTTTATTTTTTTTATTTTTATTTTTTGTATAAATTGTTTGATATGTTTAAATTAATGTTCATTCATTTGAAAAATGTTTTGGTTTAGTTTGGTCTTTTGCTTTTTGGTCATTTTACATATTATCATAAAGTGAAAAGTGCAGAATTATATGCCTTTTCAGTCAGTGTAAAATGGACAAAAACAAAATAATATGGACCTATAAAATATTGACAAAGTTTGACCGAAAAAAATTTTTTTAAACAAAAAAGCTCCTACTTTCAGATCACCAGTGTGGAAGAAGCAATTAAAGGTGGTACAGAGGATCTTTTCGTCGACTGAGTTTTTGAAATGAGCGCATACGTAAGAACAACCCCCCTCCTTCACAGCTCTTTTCAAGGGAACGCCTCCCAAAACTCGTGCACGAGTATTGGAACACGAGTGTTTACCACCGCATTCGCTGTGTTATTAAGCCGGGCACACATTTAACGACTAGCTTAAACATTCTAAGACTATGCTCAGCATACAGTGATTGTTTCCTGCTCTTGAAGCAGATTTATATACTTTCACATGGAATTTGAACACCGACTGTAATCGCAGACTGAACGCAACTGGCTCTGACTGGACGCGTTTGAGCGCGATCAGTCATAAGTATCAATTTACATTCATAATCGGCCTTACAATCGACTTAAAGCCGCGCACACACTTAGTGGATTCATTATGTCGGACTCACCGCAGGTAACTCATAATCTGCAGTTGTTACTCCTGTCTCCTGACAAAAACATTGCATGCGGCGCCTGTGGAGTGTGGAAAGTTACTGGAGCGCGCAGCCGCGCGTCTCTCACAAGGAACGTCATGGCAGTGATTGACAAGCCAGAGGGCCAATCCGCGCACGTCTCTCACAAGGAACGTAATGGCAGTGATTGACAAGCCAGAGGGCCAATCCGCGCACGTCTCTCACAAGGAACGTAATGGCAGTGATTGACAAGCCAGAGGGCCAATCGTTTACGCGATGATCGCGTAAACGATTGGCTGATGTTTTTAAGGCCCTACCTCGTGCACAGATGATGTATATTAATAATATTCCTTTCAGTGCACCTAATAAATAGTCTTTTATCAGTTAGTAAAGACAGTTTCAAGTAATATTGAAAAAATGTATAAAACAAAACATCCTATTTAGCACCTTTAATCATTTAACATGACCAAGTATCTCCACAAATCCCCAGAAGTGCCAAAAACTATGAGTAATTCTTTTGTCAAAGAGGACGCCCACTTTGTTCATGTTCTTGTACATGTGAAACATTACAGTAGTTCAACTTTTACTTATGGCTCTGTAGATCCTGAAGTTGGCACTTTAGTTTAAGTAGGTATTATTTGTGAACCATACATTTGTGAAATACAAACTGCCACTCATGACCTAATAACCAATGTTTCATTAACCACCATCTAACAATAAATTATGAAGTATTTCAGTGATGTAATGAAAGAGTATTGCATTAATGCATTGTTGTTGTCTAAAACTGGATAGTATCATTTGATTAAAACAGCTTTCAGTCTTATCATTAAAAGCATCGATGTCTCTGTACATGATAGAACAGTCAGCCTGCCTAAAGAAGATCTGCCCCACTTTGTCCTTACAATTTATGTTTTAAAAAATAAGCCGCTTAGCAGAGTGATATTAAAATAATCTCTGGGCTCATAATGTTAACTTAATAATGTGATGTGGCGTTAAAACTGTCAGGAACTCATTCTGTTGAATAAAATGGAAAGACCACATTGCCTTTGACCGTAGAACTACTATGTTAAAAGTAGTTTCAGGCCAGGGATTGAAATTTAGTTTTAAAAAGCAGTCAAAATTGTGGACAAAGCTTTTAGAGGGAAATTATTATGTTTAAATTCTTAAATTATGGCTTGTTTCGTCATCTTTACAGTCTTTTCACTAAACGGAAAGGAGAATGCAGTGCATCACAATTCTTTCCTTTGAATAGATTATATATGTATATGTATATTTGACATCTCTCTGGGTTCATCTGTCATCTTGGAAAGAAATATCTCTTTGAGCTTGTCACAGTGCCTTATGGAATTGTCTTTTCTTTGATGTTTGCATGCAATACTTTGCCAAAAGAAGGTATCTTAAAAGGCATAATCATGATGCCTACCTATTTGGAACGGCATTTGCATTGGAAGTGTGCCTATTAGGGCTGGCTGAAAAATATTGATTTCTCGATTTGAATTGATTCTCATTTTAAAGAACCAATATCGATTCTTAAATCCCAAGAATGGATCTTTCAGTCTATACAGTTTTCAGTTGATGAATGAACAAAACTTTGTATCGCACCTCCCATCTAATAAATCGCTATAAGCTTTGTGCTTTGTCACTTCTGATATGAGAAGATACCATTTTGTTGCTCTTTAATGTGGCACAACAGATCATACAGCGCCTTCAGATCAAAGGAAGCATTTGAATCTAATTGAAATCGTATTGAATCGCAAGCTTGTGAATTGAAATCAAATCGAATTGAATCGTGAAATTTATGTCAGTGCCCAGCCCTAGTGCCGTTGTATGATGCCTTAAAATGCTGCCTGTGTAGGTTTTGGAACAGAACTGCTGGTTCCTAATCATTGGTGAGAGTTAGAGTAATAATGTATCTGCAGATAGGACAGCTACCGTCTGTGTTCAAAGAGCAACATGCTGACTGTCCTTAAGGAAACTCTGCTCTATTGGCCACACCCACAGTATCGAATTGCTGTGACAGGCACCTCCCACATGCTTTTGTAATCGAAATCTTTATCATAATTAACTGTACTCTTGGGTAGGCTGATTCAGACATGGTAAATGCTTTGAACCTTTTTATTTGTAATCTTTTTTCTTTAAGTAAATCTCAAGTGAAATCATTTTTCAAATGCTGTTACCTTATATGTCAATATATTGCATGATAATCATATAGCAACAATTTAGCTCATGGCTACAAATATATCATGGTCTCATGGTTGATATTATTACAATTTAAAATGACTTTTTCAATTTGAATATATTTTAAAATATAATTTATTCCTTTGATGGCAAAACTGAATTTTCAGCATCATCACTCCAGTCTTCAGTGTCACATGATCCTTCAGAATATAATATGCTGATTTGCTGCTCAACTAATGTTTCTTACCGATGTTGAAAATAGTTTTGCTGCTTAATATTTTTGTGAAAAACAATATTTATTTCTAGNTTATTACAATTTAAAATGACTTTTTCAATTTGAATATATTTTAAAATATAATTTATTCCTTTGATGGCAAAACTGAATTTTCAGCATCATCACTCCAGTCTTCAGTGTCACATGACCCTTCAGAATATAATATGCTGATTTGCTGCTCAACTAATGTTTTTTACCGATGTTGAAAATAGTTTTGCTGCTTAATATTTTTGTGAAAAACAATATTTATTTCTAGGATACTTTGATGAATAGAAAGTTCAAAAGAACAGCATTCATTCCCAAAGAAATCTTTTGTAAGGTTACAAATATCTTTACTGTCACATTTGATCAATTAAATGTGTCCTTGCTGAAAAAAAATATGAATTTTTTCAAACAAAAATCTTACTGACCCCAAAATTTTTAAGTGTTTTTTTTAAAAATCCGAAATAGCTAAAATGGGTTAACTTACACTTACAAGGTGCAACCAAACTGCATTTTCTAGAGTGACTCCGTACACAAACACACAATGATAATTGTTCAAATGTGATTGTCACTTTTCCTGTAAAATGTAACACTGCTGCCTTTGTGTACAAAACATAATTAAGAAAGCGCACAGAATAGGAGTGACACCTGTATTTAGCAGCAGTGTTTACGTGCTCACACATTTATGACTCACACATTTCTGCAACAGTTAATACACCGATTCACTGGCAAACCAGTTGTCAGTTTGGAAGAAAATTGATGATTCACTGTTGTTGTTTGGCATTTGTATATAGGTAGTCACAAGTGTGAGATGCTGGAATCAACAGGTCTATTTGAGAAATGTATTAATAGAAAGTTCTCTTCATGGTATTATAAATAAGCACTTAAATTTGCTATTTGGAGTTGAAAAGAAAAGGCACACACACTACTGTGATTCATGCATGCATGACCTATTATGAAGGCATTGTAAGTAACGTGTTTATCATCAGATAGTACCTATATACCTCCATATTGCATGTTACTTAGGATGGTCTTTGTTTCTTGCATGCGTTTATATAAATAGTTGTACGAAATGTGTTTACTTATTCAGCAGACTTCTTCAGATGCCATCTTAGACATATTACATGGCTGAAACATTATACGTATCAGTTTGCCCAAAAGTTGAGCCACATAACTGATCTCTCCTGTCTTTTTCCTCACAGTTTTTCCAGAGGACGCAGATGCAAACGGCCCGGCCCACCATTCCAAGCAACAACCCTTCCATTCGGCCCACATCTCAGACCCCCACGGCAGCGGTCTATTCCCCCAATCAGCCCATCATGATGACCATGGCTCCCATGCCCTTCCATTCCCCACAGACAGCACAGTACTACATCCCTCAGGTCAGACAGCACAAGACTGCAGATAGGAATCACATTACACTTACTATATCTGGACCATGTGTTTACATCAGCTTATTTTAATGTGCTAGACTGTGTTTGTTGTGATGTTTATGTAAACACTTGATTACAGATTATCATTGTCTCAGATTGATGATGTATTGTTTGCAGTTATATGTGTTGAATTTTCACTAATTTGCTTGTCATGTGATTCTACAGTACCGTCACAGTGCTCCTCAGTATGTAGGGCCTCCTCAACAGTACCCAGTCCAGCCCACTGGACCCAGTACCTTCTATGCTGGACCCAGTCCAGGGGACTTCCCTGCACCTTATGGTGAATTTAGCACACTCATTCCCTTCCTGTCTGCCAGCTTACAAATACCTGTGGGTTACTGTTGACTTTCTCATGCAGCCTGCTGATTTACATTGATTTGCTGTTTACGGATTTAATCTTGTAAATCTGAATTTTTAGAATAAGAACAAGATTTTAAGATGAACTATCTTTATGTGATGGTTTATCATTAATTTGGCTTTGGTTTGTTTAGTTTCGAAACAATTAATTCCGGTAAGCTGACAAATTTTCAGAAAATTACAAAACTGTGGCATTTGCTTGTTAAAAGTTTTAGTATGTAAAATTGCTTGTAAATATTGTATACTTCTATGTTGTTTACACTAGGGCTGCAATAACTAATTGATAGTGACAAATGAGTCACCAGTAGATTTCATTATCAAATTTCAAACATTTTTGGATTTTATATGATTTTATGAAGAGTTATATAATTAAGTTTTTGTGAATATTATTATATAGTAGTTTTTATATTTTAAATTCTTTTTTGCACACAATGTATACCATAGTCTACACACATTGTATTCATAGCCTTCAATTGGCATATTGTTTGGAGGAAATTATCACATTTCAAACTTTTTTACACATTTACAATGTTTTACACATTTTTTATGGTATATTTAAAGTTATATAATTAATTAAAGTTTTATATTTTAAGTTTTTTTTTTATTTATTTTTTTATAAGTGCATAGCATAGCCAGCAAATAGGATTTACATTAATTTGCATACTGCTTGAAGAAGGACAGTGGGCAAAACACAGAAAGTAATTTTTCAGTATATTCAGAAAATAAAATGTGGCTTTTTTATCCCATTAATCGATCATTTAAAGGCGTGATCAACAGAATTATAGTTTAGTTGCATCAAATCTGGTCTGAACATGTGTTTAATATGGAACTTTTTGTCTTGTGCGGTTTGTGAGCAGCAGGACCTCCCTTCTATCCTGGGCAGCCCATGTACACACCATCTACACCCATCATAATGCCTACACCACAACAACCTCCACCTGCTAAGAGGGAAAAGAAAACAGTGAGTGTACATGAACTGTTTATTCTGTGTCATCTTTATAGCAGTATTTAAACTGGAATGTCCCCATAATGCTTTGAGAAAATTAGTATTGAAAAACTTAATAGGTTCTGGTTTAATTCATAGATAAATAACAAGTGGGGTTCGGTTCTAATCGATTCCCAGTTTAGATTCCAATATGGTAAAAAAAAAAAGTCAAACATTTAGATATCAAACATCTATTCTGTATTTTTGAAAAACATTCTGTAGCTGAATACCATGATCAAAAATCTTAGACTAACTAATATACATTTCAAACATTATTAAACATATAAAAACAAGTATATAGTCAGTAATACAATAAGAACAAATAAGCAAATTAGCAATAGCACAAATAAATGCAACTGAACAAAGTTCAGAAATTGAAATAACACTGCATGTTTTTCTTTTTATAAATAAAATATAGATTAATCCTCAAAGTTACAAAAATGATTCAGTCAAGATCAGTGAGAGATTTTCTTATTCTTTTCAGTAATGAAACAGACAGCAGCAGGTTTATTAGGCTGCTGCCACTCTAAAACCTAATGTACGGATCCAGTATACTGTTATACATGTGTTTTCTTTCTTAACTGTTTATGTTCACTTAAGATATTACTGACTGTGTTTATGGGGATATTTTGACATCATTTTGTTTTTATTTGTCCATTCAAGCACAAGAAGATGTGAAAGAGAACTCAATTCAGTATTAGTGCACAAGTGGATGTGCCCAGCACAGAAAACAGTGCACAAGTGTCGAATTGAGTTCTCTTTCACGTCTTCTTGTGCTTGAATGGTTTAAACCACATCACAGTGCACACACTGGAATCGATAAGCGGAATCAAAATTTTAATTTTATAAGAAGTATCCAATTTCAGAATTGGAATTGATTTTTGATTCCCAACCCTATTAACCAGGCTTGAGTAATAGTGAACAGGATTTTTATTGCACATGATGCTTCTTGTGCTTTTATCAGTTAATTTTTTGTCTGCTTATTGTCCTCCAAGATCCGCATCCGAGACCCCAACCAGGGCGGCAAGGATGTCACAGACGAGATATTATCAGGGGTGGGTGGAAGTCGGCCTTCCTCCACTCCTACACCTCCACAGGTAAGATGGCCAATCACATCAAATCAAACATAAAAACCCCATGCACACATACAGATTTAGCCTAATATTGTCCACTTTCTAATTTCTGAACCTTAGGGGTAAGCTCTTTTGACTTGAGCCAATAAGCAACCTCCCAGAACACCTTAACAAAGACACAGCAACATGAAAATATCTAGTCAGAACACTATAGCAACCCCACCTATTGACTTTGTAGCCACACTGCCAGAGTTTCCATTCCTTCATAATCAGGAGTTTATCTTCTTATCTAAAGCCACAGCTTATGTCCTTAGGTCAGCACCTTTGCTGAGGAGTTAATTACTTAACAATTTGATCTTTTGCCCACTAGCCACCAATTTTACGCACTTGTAATGAAGAACTCTGAATGTAGCCTTGAAACATTAGCCACTTTTCCACCGTCAGGCCGAACGGTTCTAAGAACAGTAAGGAACAGTTCCAGTTATATTTCGACTTGAGCTTGGATTGGCACGGATTACAAGCCATTCTCAACCGTGCTGGTGGAATGTGTGTAGTAACGTCACCACTCAGGATTGGTCACTTGTCTGTTGCCTAGCTGCCAGTTTCTCTTTATCTGACCAAGTGTGCTATTTGAGAAAAGTTAGCCAAAGTTCATTATAAAATTAAAAGAAATACCTGATCATCTGAGCATCTCATATGGTCTGTAAACTCTTGCAGTACAAAGGCAATGACTGACACGTCTGTTACGTTCCAAAGAGCTCCGTTATCAGCCCCACAGTGGAAAATTAAGCCATATCCATACCAACTGGGCCGAATTGGTACGGAAGGGAACGGTTAAGCAATCAGAATGGTTTGACCCGATGATGGAAAAGTGGAAATTGTTTTTCCTGTAGAAGTAATTGTGCATAATTCTATAAATGTTATTTTGAATTTTTTAAAATGTTTCAATCTTGCATATTGTTACGTGTTGTATTTCTGCCTCATGATTGTTTGTGCCGTCTTGGTCCATGTGTGTTCCCTTTACAGTGACTCCTCATCTACACACTCTAGTAGAATATCCCTCATCCTCAGTGTGCCTAATCTAAAACAGGGCCGTTCAAATTGGGGTCCTTGGGGTCATTATGTTAACATATAATTGTCTTTATAATATTACACATTTCACACACAGTATAAATGAGTCTGTATACAAGAAATATTTAGCCTTTATATAATCGCCAAGACAAATTCCTTGTGTGTGTAAGATCATTCTGATTATATTTTAGGATGTGGATCATATTTTGGCGGTGGAGGTGGGGGGGCATACAATTGTATGAAATGGTTTTTAAAATCCCTGTTCTAAGGCACAATCCTCGTAGATGGAGCACTCACTATGTTTTGACACTTCCTCTGTCTTCTCTCCCTGAATGTTAACAGTGTTCGTCTCTCCTCTGCTCTCTTTCCCCTTTTCCTCCCCATGTTTTTTCCATTTCTGCTCCCCTCTCTCTCCTCTCCATTCTCTGTGTTTCTGTTTTTCCCGCTCTGTCTGTGTGCTGCATATGTGCGTGTGCCTTGTGTCTCTCTGTTGCTAGTTTTTATGTCCGCATCCTCATTATCCTCACATTTTCTACCTCAAATCCCAGCAGCTGAACAACCAGGTAGCAGATCACGGACATGCAATGTATAATGTGGACAGCGCCCAGCTCGACTTGAAAACAGGTCAGGCTTTGCAGCAATCGCCACCTTCTCCCCGCAGGTTCAGAGCAGTGGTCCTCAACTGGTGGATCTTGACCCAACAATGGGTCACAGGTCTGAGAGTCAGACATCAGGGAAAAAACAATAGTAAATGTAAATAACATAATGCCTTATTAAGACATCCTAAAAGCTGATAAACCTATTTATTTTGCTGAGAATAAAATACTTCCCAAGTTCCCGTATCTTTAATTGTTGATTTCAAAGGCTGCATTGTATCTCTATTGTATTTTTGCTTCCATCACTTGCTAGACTTTTGCCAAATTAGGCTGATGCTATGTGTCATGGCCTCTTGTTTTCAAAACCTAAGCAAGCTATAGTTTTTGCATTTATTGTCCAAAGTAAAATGTGGGCTCTGAAGCAAAACCAGTTGAGAACCACTGGTCTGTCTTTTTTTTTCTTTCTTCATGATCTTAAAGATCGTTCATCCAAAAATGAAAATTCTGTCATTTACTCACCCTCAAGTTGTTCCTAAGCCTGTGTGAATTTTTGTTCTACTGAACACAACGTAAGATATTTGGAAAAATGTCAGTAACCAAACAGATTTCACCCCACATTTACTACTGTAGTAGGAAAAAAACTACTATGGCAGTCAGATCTGTTTGGTTACTGACATTTTCCCAAATATCTTCCCTTGTGTTCAGAACAAAGAAATTCATGCAGGTTTGGAACTACTTGAGGGTGAGTAAATGATGACAGAATTTTAATTTTTGGGTGAACTATCCCTTTAATTTTACATTGCCAACAAAATCACTGCAAATACATTTTATGTTATTTATGTATGTTATGTATTCTACTATTCATTTTTAATTATTTAACTAAAACAGAAAAGCTTAAGATCACCTCTTTCATGATGTTGCTTAATTTTGTTGCCAACAAAATCACTGCAAATGCAATGCAAATGATTAATATTTCGCCCAAAGCTACATATATGTATCAGATGTAGGTGTAATCTCCTGATGAAATTATTTATGTCTATTGTCAATAATGAAGACCAGTCAAAATGTATGCTCTTTGATAATAAATGATTGTTTTCACCAAAACCATGAGCAAACTGAGAAAATAATTCCTACTTTCTCAGGATTTTCTGATATGATAAATCCTGATAATCACAATATTTGTTTTTTACCCTACTCTGTCAGTTTATATACTGTACCTCTGATGCATTTCCTTGTTTAATTTATGGCTCTAGATGACAAGACAAAACTAGAGTTTGCTTCGCAAAGATCTGCATCTCCTGGACTGCGGCAGCCAGAGACTTCGTTGGAGAGAATTGATCCGAGCAGCCCAGTCCAAGAGCCCTCTCCCTCACAGAAAACTGAGCTTCCCCCCTCCGGCCCAGAAACGGCCTCAAGTGTAGCTACAGCCCCCAGTCCTTCCATACCTGCCTCAACAGTGGAGTCAGCTGACGCCCAGAGCCCATCAGCTGAGCCCAGCCCCACTAAAGCTATCACACCAGAACCTGAGAGCTCTGAACCAGAGAAATCCTCCTCCTCAGAGCAACCCTCACCTCAGAGCCTGTCTACATCTCCGGCCCAGGTAGAAAAGGCTGTCAATGGGCTGACGGACACCGATGCTGCTCCCTTGAGTGAAGACTCGGAAACCCAACCCAGGGAAGTCTCTCCGTTGCTGCCTACTTCCAGTGTGCCCCAGTCCCCCAGCCCGGAGCCCAGGCCCATCACACCGGCGCTGGACGCTGAGTCTGCGGTGGTAAAAACGGATAGTCCCTCACCTCCTGCTGAGGACAGCGCTGGATGTCCTGACGCCCCATTCCTCTCCACCTCCACTACTGCTGCTATCTCCACCACACCTGCTCCTCCTCCAGGACTCATGCACCCAAGTCAGGTTTCTGCAGGGTCAGCCAGGAGACCCTCTACAGGAGCAGAGCTCAAAGAAACAGGGAAGGAGACCGAGGCCTTGTCAGACAAGAGAGGCGAGCCTTTCTTGCAGTCCAGAAAAGGTAAGCACCTGGAATAAACAGCTAAGATGAATGTTGTGAGGGTCATTCAAATAACACAAGCTTTTTAACTGTACAGCTACATCTAGTGCACCAAAGACCTGGAAGAACCCAAAAAAGAACATGCCTGTAGGGCAAGATCAGTGTCCAAACAAAGAGGTAAAATAATTTCCATGTTTTTTATGCATCATTTGATGCATCTGGCTTTTATTCTAATGTAATCTAATCACAACAAACAGGTATTTTTTTAATTGAATTTAAAAACAATTTAAGCAGTTCTATTGGTTTAATTATATTTTTGTTTCTAAAGGAACCTTTTAGTTGTGTTTTGTGGTAGTCAAGAGTTTCATTGCCAACAAAGGATGAAACCAGTGAAACCAGGTTATAAAAAAATTGTGCCCTTGAATTATAGTTGTCTATGCACATATTTCATACATCAGGGTTATTATTATAATTGTATTTATGTAAATGATAGATATCTATGAAATCTAGATATCTATAATGTTGCTTATAGTCAAATTAGTAAGGTAGGCTTAAAGTGGCTGTGTGTGTTTGGTAGGAGGACATGGATCTGCCCTCTATGGAGTCTGCTGCAGAGAGCCCCAGTCCTCCTCCTGTGGAGGTGGAGAGGAGGCCGTCAGTAGGAGCTGTGCTCGAGGAGAACGGAGAACAGGAAGTAGAGCCTCAGAGAAATGGAGCTGAACACGCCTCTGAAACCGAAAGCAGTGACAGCATCCACCCGCCTGCAGTCAAAGAGCCACTGATCAAAGCAGTGCCACGTAAGGCCATCTCTCTACAACATTCTCTAGTTTCCCACATGTGTATCTGCCAGGTTTTACCACTGAAAGCATTTCTGCTCTTCTGCAGAGCCTGCAGAGAAGAATGGCAAGAAGCAGTACGACAGAGACTTCCTGTTGGGCTTCCAGTTCATGCCTGCGTGTGTGCAGAAACCAGAGGGGCTTCCTCCCATTTCTGATGTTGTTCTAGATAAGGTCAGCCAATATTACACAGGCTGTTAATTAACAAATGTCAATACAATAGCGTTATACTTGTACTAGATGAACACGGTAAATTGACAGCCCAAGTTTGAACATATAGAATGGTAGTTTGTAGTTAATAATTGAAAATTCTTATAGGAATTTAGCTTGTACCAGAATTAATTTGCACCACACCATTAAATGGACTACTATGGGAATAAAGGGATATTGTAACCTGATTATGGCCCTCTTTTAAATCCCTGTAAAACTCTATACTGCTCTTGTACAGAGTAGTAAGTTGTTCTTTAAGAGAAGCCTAATGTGTTTCTGCCTTGCTGAACAGATTAACCAAAATAAGCTGTCCATGCGGCCAGTAGACCCACGTGTGATATCCAGAGGCCCAGACTTCACGCCAGCGTTTGCGGATTTCGGCCGGCAGATTCAAGGAGGCAGGGGAGCACCGGTTCGTCCCACCTTCCATTACTTATTCTCTCACTTATACAGAAAATAATATAGAGCTTTGTCTTAATAACTACAATAAGTCAATTATTATGCTCCATAGACCCTCTATCTTGAATTTAATTACATTTTTCAAAACTTAACACATGAATAAAAAGCTATTTCAATTTACATTATCTTAGATACACTCATAGAAACCCTTATTATTCCTGTCCATACTATATAATTATGTCTGTTCCTTCAGCTGTTGAATGTTGGCCTGCGGCGCCCTCCTGGACGCAAGATCATCACAAACGTGTCTGTGATTGATGAGGTGCAGCTGAGGACAACAGAGAATGCTTGGAAGCCTGGCATGAAGCGGGAGAGTGCCGTTGAAGATACAGACGCCCAGAAAACTCAGGTCCTCCTTCACTTTTACTCCGTCCTGAACCAAATACACATTTCAGATGGCCTTATCTAGCTTATTTTGCAGTACGAAGAAAGTATTTTGCGGTATCCAGATGTTCAGCTATGGTTAAATAGTTTATTACCTCATTACTTTCTCTAATACAAAGAGCTTGGGACCTAGGGATTGATTGTTGCTTTGGAGGACGTTCAGTAATATGTTCATTGATGTTTTTACAGGAGCTTTTCCGAAAAGTGCGTAGTATTCTCAACAAATTGACGCCACAGATGTTCAACCAGCTGATGAAGCAGGTGACTGACCTCACCATTGACACAGAGGAGCGGCTCAAGGGTGTCATAGACCTGGTTTTCGAGAAAGCCATCGATGAACCCAGCTTCTCTGTGGCCTATGGCAATATGTGCAGCTGTCTGGCAACGGTGAGTCAGAATTTCCATTAAAGCTGGGGTCTGTTAAAATGTAACAATAGTATATAAGTTCAGTAATCACTGAATAAAGAATTTCATGCTTATTTGTGATTTTGGAAGCGAATGGAGATTCAAACTAAATGTTTAGCTTGGGATAGAGAATGTAGATTGCACGTCTACATTAGTCACGTACATGTGCTGTGTTTGTAGTTAAAAGTGCCCATGACGGATAAGCCCAGCAACACTGTGAATTTTCGGAAGCTGCTTCTGAACCGCTGTCAGAAGGAGTTTGAGAAGGACAAGGTAGATGACGATGCCTTCGAGAAGAAACACAGGGAGCTGGAGGCAGCTACCTCGGTAAGTGCTTCAGCACAGAACGTATCGCTAAAACTGTTCTTAAACAGTTCACAGGCCATTTAAGTTTCCTAGATGTTGTGTATGATGTAAATGACACATGCCATGAGAAGATTCAGGTTGCTTAGAATTATTTGTGTGGATTTAAATGGAATGCAAACATTTTTAAGCATTCATAAGCATACTTTTTATTTATTTATTTATTTTAAAAATCTTAAATATTTTTGTTTAAAGAAAATCTTAAAACAAAATGTCACTAATAATTATTGTAGTGGAATCCAGATCCAATATTGTGCATAAGCACAGATACAAAAATGAATCGTACATGAGCCTTAACTAAAATTATTTATAAATTTTCTTTTTTTTTTATAATTATATGCATATGAATAGTTAATTTCACAAATCAAATTGCTTTCATCTACACACCCTCATATTAATCTGAAGTCTGAACTATGATTTTTTTCCTTGACACAAATGAAAGTAATGTAAACAGTGAAGGGAAAAAGTAGTCCATATACCATAATCAGTATGATTTTGAAACCTCCGACATTCGCTGGTGAAAAACCTCGTAACTCTATTGGAGCTTTTGTAAAATGTTAATAATATAATGACACATGGAAGTGTCTGACCATACATAAAGCCAGAGTATTAACTTTGACAACATGGTGTATAATTATTGAAATAATATATATTTTTTCAGTTCCTGAATAGTAGCGGTTCTACGCTAACCTGCAATTTTTGCTAGTTTCAAAACACACACACACCACACTGGATATTCCCTGTCATTCATTTTCACTTTAATGTAATGCTTTAATGGTTCGAGATATATCCTTGGAAAAACTCCTGAGATCCAAAAGCTAATGCCAGTGCGACTTACCTATGATGACTGCGGGCATTTTACTCACGTTGGAAGCATCAACATCACATTTGCATAGGCCATACTATTTGAATTCATGTTTGGTTGACTGCCAAATTTAATTATTAAACGGAACAATAAATTAACGTTATTAACTGGTTAATGGTAATTTCAAATAATTCTGTTCAGAAAAATTACACTTGATTTCGTTTTCGTTAAAATCCAGTTTGTTTATGGTTTTTGTTTTCATTCCTTGAACTGGTTCAGAGCCCTGGTTTAAAGTTACTATAAAGGCTTCTGAAAATGATCTTCAGTTGTAGTCTGGGTAATTCTGTTCTTCATAAGCTAAAATGCTGATTTTGCTGCAGTGGGTCCACAATGATCCTATCATTCTCACTCTCAGGCTAGCGAGCGGGAGAGACTGCAGGAAGAGCTGGAAGAGGCGAAAGACAAAGCCCGCAGACGCTCCATTGGCAACATCAAGTTCATTGGCGAGCTCTTTAAGCTGCGGATGCTGACAGAGGCCATCATGCACGACTGTGTGGTGAAGTTGCTGAAAAACCATGACGAAGAGTCACTGGAGTGCCTGTGCAGGCTTCTCACCACTATTGGCAGGGACCTGGACTTCGAGAAAGCTAAGGTCAGCCTGGTTGATCCTAATCGGGAGGATGTCTTCTATAATGGGCGTTAAAGGGTTAGTTCACCCAAAAATGAAAATTCTGTCATTAATTACTCACCCTCATGTCGTTCCACACCCGTAAGACCTTCGTTCATCTTCAGAACCCAAATTAAGATATTTTTCATAAAATCTGATGGCTCAGTGAGGCCTGCATTGCCAGCAAGACAATTAACTCTTTCAATGCCCAGTAAGCTACTAAAGATGTATTTGAAACCTTAATATTATAAAGTGAAGAGAATACTTTTTGTGCACCAAAAAAACAAATAACGACTTTATTTAACAATATCTAGTGATAGGCGATTTCAAAACACTGCTTCATGAAGCTTTGAAGCCTAACAAATCATTTGTTTCGAATCAGTGGTTCGGAGCGTGTATCAAACTGCCAAAGTCACGCCCCCCAGTGGTAAACCATTGAAATTTCGCAACACTTATGATGTAACGAAGCCTCGTTTACTGAAATCACGTGACTTTGGCAGTTTGATACACGCTCCAAACCACTGATTCGAAACAAGTGATTCGTTAAAGGATTAGTCCACTTTTAAATACACTTTTCCTGATAAATTTACTCACCCCCATGTCATCCAAGATGTTCATGTCTTTCTTTCGTCAGTCGAAAAGAAATTAAGGTTTTTGATAAAAACATACCAGGATTTTTCTCCATATAGTGGATTTCAATGGCTACCAACAGGTTGAAGGTCCAAATTATAGTTTCAGTGCAGCTTTAAGGGCTTTAAACGATACCAGATGAGTAATAAGGGTCTTATCTAGCGAAACTATTGGTCATTTTCGAAAAAAAATACAACCGTTTATGCTTTATAAACAAAATATCGCCTTGAACGTACTTTCCGCTTCCGCATTCTTCATAACGCTTACGCTGAATGTCCTACGCCTTCCCTATTCAACTTATGAAAAAACCGAAACTGGTGCCGCGTTCGTTCCGTAAGTAGAATAGGGAAGGCGTAGAACATTCAGCGTAAGCGTTATGAAGAATGCGGAAGCGGAAAGTACGTTCAAGGCGATAATTTGTTTATAAAGCATAAACCGTTGTATTCTTTCGGAAATGACCGATCGTTCCTCAAAAACCTTCATTTCTTTTCGACTGACGAAAGAAAGACATGAACATCTTGGATGACATGGGGGTGAGTAAATTTATCAGGAAAAGTGTATTTAAAAGTGGACTAATCCTTTAAGCTTCGAAGCTTCATGAAGCAGTGTTTTGAAATCGCCCATCACTAGATATTGTTGAATAAAGTCGTTATTTGTTTTTTTGGTGCACAAAAAGTATTCTCGTCACTTCATAACATTAAAGTTGAACCACTGTAGTCACATGAACTGTTTTAAATATGATTTTAGTAGCTTTCTGGGCATTGAAATCGTTAATTGTCTTGCTGTCAATGCAGGCCNATTTCCTGGGAATATGTATGTAGAGAATAGTCTGTCTATAAATTAATGCAGTAACGTCTGTGTTCTGTGTGGAAAATGCAGGGAAGATGCAGATTTTTGTGTGTCTCTTCTGCTCTCCATGCGGCAGCCACATTCCTCGGCGCAATAAACTTGTAACTGAGGATTTCCCGGGGGATGGGGACACCCCAGAGTGAGCTTAAAACTATTGGTTAACTAACCAATAATTGTGTCTGATTTGCCTCAGTCATTACATTACTATAAAGGCTTCTGAAAATGATCTTCAGTCGTAGTCTGGGTAATTCTGTTCTTCATAAGCGAAAATGCTGATTTTGCTGCAGTGGGTCCACAGTGATCCTATCATTCTCACTCTCAGGCTAGCGAGCGGGAGAGACTGCAGGAAGAGCTGGAAGAGGCGAAAGACAAAGCCCGCAGACGCTCCATTGGCAACATCAAGTTCATTGGCGAACTCTTTAAGCTGCGGATGCTGACAGAGGCCATCATGCACGACTGTGTGGTGAAGTTGCTGAAAAACCATGACGAAGAGTCACTGGAGTGCCTGTGCAGGCTGCTCACCACTATTGGCAGGGACCTGGACTTCGAGAAAGCTAAGGTCAGCCTAGTTGATCCTAATCGGGAGGATGTCTTCTATAATGGGCGTTAAAGGGTTAGTTCACCCAAAAATGAAAATTCTGTCATTAATTACTCACCCTCATGTCGTTCCACACCCGTAAGACCTTCGTTCATCTTCAGAACCCAAATTAAGATATTTTTCATAAAATCTGATGGCTCAGTGAGGCCTGCATTGCCAGCAAGACAATTAACTCTTTCAATGCCCAGTAAGCTACTAAAGATGTATTTGAAACCTTAATATTATAAAGTGAAGAGAATACTTTTTGTGCACCAAAAAAACAAATAACGACTTTATTTAACAATATCTAGTGATAGGCGATTTCAAAACACTGCTTCATGAAGCTTTGAAGCCTAACGAATCATTTGTTTCGAATCAGTGGTTCGGAGCGTGTATCAAACTGCCAAAGTCACGCCCCCCAGTGGTAAACCATTGAAATTTCGCAACACTTATGATGTAACGAAGCCTCGTTTACTGAAATCACGTGACTTTGGCAGTTTGATACACGCTCCAAACCACTGATTCGAAACAAGTGATTCGTTATAGGATTAGTCCACTTTTAAATACACTTTTCCTGATAAATTTACTCACCCCCATGTCATCCAAGATGTTCATGTCTTTCTTTCATCAGTCGAAAAGAAATTAAGGTTTTTGATAAAAACATACCAGGATTTTTCTCCATATAGTGGATTTCAATGGCTACCAACAGGTTGAAGGTCCAAATTATAGTTTCAGTGCAGCTTTAAGGGCTTTAAACGATACCAGATGAGTAATAAGGGTCTTATCTAGCGAAACTATTGGTCATTTTCGAAAAAAAATACAACCGTTTATGCTTTATAAACAAAATATCGCCTTGAACGTACTTTCCGCTTCCGCATTCTTCATAACGCTTACGCTGAATGTCCTACGCCTTCCCTATTCAACTTATGAAAAAACCGAAACTGGTGCCGCGTTCGTTCCGTAAGTAGAATAGGGAAGGCGTAGAACATTCAGCGTAAGCGTTATGAAGAATGCGGAAGCGGAAAGTACGTTCAAGGCGATAATTTGTTTATAAAGCATAAACCGTTGTATTCTTTCGGAAATGACCGATCGTTCCTCAAAAACCTTCATTTCTTTTCGACTGACGAAAGAAAGACATGAACATCTTGGATGACATGGGGGTGAGTAAATTTATCAGGAAAAGTGTATTTAAAAGTGGACTAATCCTTTAAGCTTCGAAGCTTCATGAAGCAGTGTTTTGAAATCGCCCATCACTAGATATTGTTGAATAAAGTCGTTATTTGTTTTTTTGGTGCACAAAAAGTATTCTCGTCACTTCATAACATTAAAGTTGAACCACTGTAGTCACATGAACTGTTTTAAATATGATTTTAGTAGCTTTCTGGGCATTGAAATCGTTAATTGTCTTGCTGTCAATGCAGGCCTCACTGAGCAATCGAATTTTATCAAAAATATCTTACTTTGTGTTCAGAAGATGAACTAAGGTCTTACGGGTGTGGAACGACATGAGGGTGAGTAATTAATGACAGAATTTTCATTTTTGGGTGAACTAACCCTTTAAAAATAATCATCCTCCTAAATCTGTTAATTGCTTCTGCAATCCATGTAAATGCAAATATGCAGTCTATGTGTTGGCCACTTTCTGCAAATAATATTCTTTGGCCTGTCTTGTCCAAAGAGTTTTGTGTTGTGTACTTGTTGCAAAAAGGAAGAGAAAACTCGAAAGGTCACCTGTGGTGACAACATGAAATAAATATCTTTCTATTTTTGGAGCTGTGGTGTGCCAACTTTTCTCTTCCTTTTTGCAGTTTTTTTTGTGGTTGAACACCCTCATTGAGATTTTTGCCAGTTGGATTGTGCACTTTGTGTTGAATCTTTGTGTACTTGTTGACAATTTGAGTAAACCCCTGCTGGTCCGTACATCTCTCCAAAACATATTACTGCAATTCAAAACCTACATGTTAGCTTGGAAATGTTAGTCCCCAATGAGTCATTTTAATGTGCTCTGGTTTCGAAATTCGCTTTGGATTCAGCTGAGGACATGACTGTGAGGTGGTGCCTAAGGCCTAATGCACTTGAATGAATGGTTCACAAACAAATTTGAATTCTCTCATTATTAACTCACCCTAATGTCATCAGTTGAATTGTTTTTTACTTTAAGTAAGGGCAAATGTGAATTCCTTAGCTTTGTCAGCAGAATAACGGTTCATTATATTGTAGATTGGGGTCTGTTTATGTTTTCAGGTCTTTTAAAGCTTGTGCTTACATATGGTTCTTCTTGTTCATTTTAGCCACGAATGGATCAGTACTTTAACCAGATGGAGAAGATAGTAAAGGAGAGAAAGACTTCATCACGCATTCGGTTCATGCTGCAGGATGTTATTGACCTGCGATTGGTGAGTTTTTTTTGTTTTTTTTTCTCTTCAAGTTGTGATCAAGAGAGCCTTTTCAGCAACCTGAGTTCTAGAAGTAAACTTAAAAGTAAAGACAGTGGTACAAGATTGTGTCCTTGACATCCTGTATAAGTGAATGAATTTACTACTTGTTCTATAAAGCATTCAGATGATGTAATCAAAACATTCTGGCATTTTGTGTTTGTTTAATGTATTTTCCTATGGACCCTTTTCACATTTCCGGGGTTCTCAGAAGCAGAAGTCGTCATAGTTGAGTAAACTTCTATAGCGGTGAATGGGAGATGACAGTAAATATAGTTTTTGAAAACAGTTGAGCTGCTTAACAGTTGAGCTTTATACTGTGAGGAACTTTAATATATATTTTTGGCAGTCATTCTGGTATTTTCAGGTCATTATTTGTGTTCTTTACTCATCTCAGCACAATTGGGTGTCTCGGAGAGCTGACCTGGGCCCTAAGACCATCGAGCAGATCCATAAAGAGGCAAAGTTGGAAGAACAGGAGGAGCAGAGAAAGGTCCACCAGCAACTACTGTCCAAGGATAACAAGAGGAGACCAGGTCAGAAAGAGACTTCTGCTATAGGCTAATCCTCTTTACAGCTTACTCAGTCCTGTGGGTCTCCTTTATGTTTTCACTCGCTGATGAAGCAACTGTACTCTGTTCCAACCGTTCCTTCTCCATGTTGCAGGGGTGCAGAGAGAGGAGACATGGAACACTGTGCCTATGACCAAGAACAGCAGAACAATAGACCCCACTAAGATTCCCAAGATCTCCAAGGTAGAGTCCAAACAAAGACACTTTTTCTTTCTTGTCACGTCTATTGATTGCTAGCATAGCTGTGTTTTAGAAAAAGGGTTTCTAGATATGCTGTTCTGCATATTTTTTCACACTCCTCCATGATCTTTTTGAAAGGGAGCAAGCTGCATTTTTATGTAAACAATTTATCAACAATTCCTTATCATTGGAATCACACTTATTGAGGTTGTGTGAACTACACTTTGCTACATGTCATTGATTCTGCTTTTTTGCAGGACTTTGACTTAAAGCCACATATTTAAAAAATAAATATTTAAAGAATGTTTAAAAATATATTTTTAAATTAAAAAAAGCAAATAAAATAATTTATCTTAGTATTTTTTTATTTATTATTAATTTACATTATTTTCCTTCTCACTCTGAATGTGCCAAAACAAATTTTTCATATTTTGTGAAGGACTATTAAACCAACTGGTCATAGCTGGAAGCTCTGTATAAATAGGCTTGGTTTTACCATGCGAACTGTCTGCCAGTTGGAGCATAAGCACAATTAAAGCACCACCCTAAAATATCCCCCCCCCAAAAAAAAAAAAAAAAAATTCTGGATGACCTTTCCAACCCTAATGGCAAATCTCTTATTGTAAGCATACATTTAGTGAGGCTTAATGGTGGTAAAATATTTTTAGCAGAAAACGAGACAAAAATATTTATTGAGAAAATGATTTTTTGAAGTTTGTAAATATGCTTATTGACTATTTGACTCAACAGCCCCACCTGATGGTTGTTCTGTTTGCTTGTGTAGTAGCATCTTAGAATATCATTGATTCTTAATCATGATTCTGGGGATCCGCAGTGCTACGCTTTTTATACCTTTTCTTACAGACCAAGTTTAGTTCATGAAGCTTTCTGCTAATGAGCTGCTGATTTCAATTAAGTGCATTAAATAAGGGATACATACAAAGTGTGCAGTGCTGATTGGCCCTGTCCCAAATGGCACCCTAAACACTCCCAGTCTTCCTACGAGTCTGTACTTTTGCGACATAACACCACTTTGACTCTTAGAAAAATGTCTGGTGCAGAGCTCGCTTCAGTACGGGCTCGGCAAAAGTGTCCATCGAGGGCGCATATTGACCACAAAGTGGGCGCTCTTGATTCCCCCTTCACAAACACACGCATGCAGTGGCCATTGTAAGTCCACAAGAACGTAAGTGTATATGAAGCGTGCCATTTGTACAGGGCCATTAAGAACCATTGATCTAAATGAATACATGATGAACTGTTATATGATCTTACTGAAAGTGTGTGTGTGTGTGTGTATTCTTCAGCCAACAATAGATGAGAAGATTCAGCTGGGACCAAGAGCTCAGAACTGGATTAAGGGCAGCAGTGGAGGGGCTGGAGCCAAGGCCAGTGAGTCAGGTAAAGAAAAAGTGATGCAGTCAAACGTTGGCTACTGGCTCTGTGAATTTTATAGTTTATGCAGGATTTTCTGGCTCTAGACTTTGTGTTACTATTAATGTAAAATCTATTTAATTTCTTTTTTCCTGTTTTGCACCCTTTTTCTTTAGATGTCTCTCGTCCAAGTGCCAGTTTGAACCGTTACTCACCCCTGCAACCCTCAGCGCCTCCGGCCTCGTCCTTACCCTCTACATCCCCAGATTTTGATGCCAGGAGAGTTCTCAGCAGGTACTGTACACATGTAAAATATAGTAACTGTGAAGGGGAAGCCTCCTTTTGTTGGATGTGCTTACTGGATGTATTTATTATACCTATGTTATTATTATTATAAGCATATTAATATTATTATTAAGCATATTGAATGGCTCCTAACTTATTCTGTGCTGCCTTATTTATTTATTATAAGCATATTATTATTAGCAAATTATAATTATATTTTGCATTTATATAATTAAATACTATTTGTATTATTGTTTAATTGTATAGTACATTGAATTTTATCTTAGGAAATCTTTAAATGAAAATATTGTTTCATTTGTAATGAATTGAAGGAAAACACTTTTACATTTGGAGATTCATCAGTGTGTGTTTTGGTGTGTTTGTGAATTTCTCAGTCGTGGAAGCTCAGGGCGGGAGCGCAATGACAAGCCATTAAGTGTGGGTCCCACTCGGACAGGGCCCATCTTGTTGGGTAGCAGCAGTAAGGAGGCTCCCGAGGAGTCGGTCCAGGAAGTGTCGCGCAGAGACTCTAATGCCTCAGACACACCCAAGCTGCCCGCCAGCACTGCAGACAAGAGCAGACTGCAGCGTAGCCAATCCAGGGAGTCTGGTGAGTCACACAGATACCCTCACACACATTATGATGATGTGCCAAATGTGTTGTTGGTTACATTGACATGAAATACATTGGAGAAAATCCAAAACTAAATGCTGTCTCTTATTGTAGCTGTTAAACTTGAAGTACTGTCAGGACCCTCTCCAGATAAAACTGCATTAACAGAAGAGGACATGGAGAGGCGGTCCAAGTCCATTATTGATGAGTTTTTGCACATTAATGATTACAAGGTTTGTATCATTTTTTTTTAAACGCCAAAAATGTCATATTATATATATCTTATTAAACTGTATCTCCCAGTCCAGAATGGCACTTGAGGTTTTTCTAAGCATTGTATACTTGTGACGCAGGAGGCAGTACAGTGTGTGGAGGAGCTAGAGCAACCTGCCATGCTCTATGTGTTTGTGCGGGTGGGTGTGGAGTCCACGCTGGAGAGGAGTCAGATCACACGAGACCATATGGGTCAGCTGCTCTACCAGCTCCTGCACACTGGAATCCTCCTCAAAATTCAGTTTTTTAAAGGGTGAGAGATTGCAACACTTTTAACTTTTTGAGTCGCATAAAATAACTAATGCAATGACTAATCATTCAATTGTTTTTTTTGAAGATTTCAATTTTAATTATTTTAGTTAATTTTATTTACTTTCTGCTTCAAAACAAGAACGATTTTTCCATTAGCATGTTGTTAAGCTAATGTATATAGTGTTCAGCGTAAATGAGTACACCCCCTTTTGAAAAGTAACATTTTACACAATATCTCAATGAACAAAAATAATTTCCAAAATGTTGACAAGACTAAGTTTTATATAACATCTGTTTAACTTATAACATGAAAGTAAGGTTAATAATATAACTTAGAGAACAAAATTTTCAGTTTTACTCAAATTAGTGTGATGCAAAAATGAGTCACCCCACTGAAAGTCTCTGGAGCAAAGCTAAATTTTAGACTACAAATGTCTAATTTAACAAGAAGTCTAATTATTCATTACACAGGTGTCCAGCAGACAGTTGACTATAAAAGGGTGTTAAAACCCCTCCCCATTTCATGCTGTCAGCAATGGCACCACATGGAAGAGAAATGTCACACGGCCTGAGAAAAAATTATTTCTTTACTCCAGAAAGGTGAAGGCTACAAGAAGATTAGCAACGCTTTACTTATCAGTCAGAATACTGTAGCAAAAGTGGTACAAAAATTTTAAAAAGATGGAACTGCAACCATCTCACAGAGTCGTCCAGGTCATCCATGGAAGTTAACACCTCGACAGGAGCGTCTTCTGATGAGAAGGGTTGAAGAAAATCGGCATGCAAGTTCACTGCAGTTATCTAAAGAAGTAGAAAGCCAAACTGGGGTGACTATTTCCCGAGACACAATACGGCGTACACTGCAGAGGAATGGCATGCATGGGTGCGTGCCGTCCACGAAAGAAGCCTCTCCTAAAGCCCAGGCACAAAAAAGCCCGCCTAGAGTTTGCCAGGGCCCATGCTGACAAAGATGAAGACTACTGGGACTCTATACTCTGGAGTGATGAGACCAAGATAAATGTTTTTGGAACTGATGGCTTCAAAACTGTATGGCGTCTCAAAGGTTTCATTCTTAAAGAATGGAAAAAGATGGATTTTGCAAAATATCACCAACTTGTTCATTCCATGCCTAGAAGACTTGGTGCTGTCATTAAAAATCAGGGAGGCCATACAAAGTACTAGATGTAGTAGTTTTTGTTGTGGGGTGTACTCCTTTTTGCATTACCCTAATTTGAGTAAAACTGAAAAATGTGTAATCTAAGTTATATTATTAAACTTACTTTCATGTTATAAGATGTTATATTAAACTTAGTCTTGTCAACATTTTGGAAATTGTTTTTGTGTTCATTGAGATATTGTTTAAAATGTTACTTTTCAAAGGGGGTGTACTCATTTACGCTGAGCACTGTACGTCTAACTCTTTCCCTGTCAGCATTTTTTTTTTTAAATGAAAGAAAGAAATTAAAGTTGCCAGCCATGGCCCCTAGAATATTTTGTGGTATGAATATCTGAACATGCAATATATCAAAAGAAAGAACAGAGCCTCTGCTTTTAAACTATTCTAGCTTCATGCATTGTGTTTTGAATGTGCACCTGAATGTGGGTAAGTTTCATAAAAAAGGAACATTTTGAACAAAAAGCTGAGACTACAACGAGCATAAGCAATGCTTTCATCACTTGTTTCTGCTCCTTTTTTCCTGTTTTGATCCGGAGATTCGTACTCTTTCAGAAGATGTGTAATAGCGGCCCCTACCATAAAACTGTGAAAACTCGGAAAGCCGGAAAATTATAAGCCGTCTTATAAAAGACGGAAAATTTTATAAATGGTAGGGAAAGAATTAAGTGACTCGTGTCATGACGTATAAAATAATTTTCTAACCGTTTATGAGCACTATTCATTTATAGCACACCTTTAAGCAAAGCTTTTAAAAGCTTTTACGCTAAAGTCTGTCGCCAGCCAAGATTTTTATATGTAGATAAAGGTTAGATCATGATTTTTCCGTTTTACCACAACACACTGTGAGTGTATATTAGCACCGTTTGTTGTTTGCTTTTGGGATCTGATGGAGCGCTTGGACCCGGAAATGTCAGATGGCAGATACTTTGAAGCCCAAAGTATACTTTGGTTTTTATGTGTACACTAGGTACATGTGTACAATGTGTACTGTATGCATGGAGCCAGATTTTGTACTGAACTCTGTCCGCTCAGGCCCAACCTGTTGTTTCAGCATACCTGCAAGCTAGTTGGAGTACAATGACGTTTTTATTGGTCATAACTTCTGGAATAGCACAAACAATGGACAACAATGAAATTTTCTTGTGTGCATGTATCATGCACGGACGATATTGCATGAATTCTGTAGGTTTTGACTGAATACAGCTGTTTTCTATCAATGCATTTAATACTGAAAGAAAAAGTAAAAACCTTCAAAATCGACTTTGAAAAAAAGTCACATTCCATTCTGGGATTTTAATGTATTTGTTTCCTCACAGGTTCTCTGAAACTCTTGAATTAGCAGATGATATGGCCATTGATATTCCCCATATATGGCTGTACCTTGCGGAGCTGGTGACCCCTGTACTTCGAGAGGGGGGAATCTCTATGAGAGAATTATTTAGGTGAGTTTTTACCGCAGTGCTATTGAATTCAGACTAAAGTCGTCGGCTTTAGTAATTGCCTGTACACAAGTTTAGTTTTATTTGCTTATTTTGTTTCCACAGCGTATTTAGCAAACCATTACTCCCTGTGGGAAGAGCTGGGATATTATTTTCTGAAATATTGCACCTTCTATGCAAACAAATGGTATGCTAAAACACTTGAAGCATTTATTTAATTTGTTTGTGTTGCCATATTTGTGACAAGTGGGAAGATGGTGGAAATAAATGTATTGTGTGTGATTCAGAGCCATAGGAAAGTGGGATCATTATGGAGGGACTCTGGGTTGAGCTGGGCAGATTTTATACCTGAAACAGAGGATGTGCACAGCTTCATCACAGAACATGTGAGCCTTCATTTACATTCCCTTAGTCTAATATGTGCTAACTATCAAAACATTCACCTATTAAGCAGCTGTTCCGTATTGAACGAGTTACATTTCTAATTTGACCTTTCAGAAATTAGACTTCACTCTTTCTGACGGCTCAAACCTGACCGAGGCTGTCTCTAAGAGAACGCTCTCGCCTGAGGAACTGAACAAGCAACTTGAAAAACTACTACTTGAGGACATGGCTGGCGATGAACAAATCTTCGACTGGGTTGAGGTAGATTTGCATCCGGCTCTTAAGATTAATTTCATTGCAGGATGTGAATCTCTTTGAATGATCTTCTTATTGATGTGTGATCATTTATTACAGGCCAATCTAGATGAATCAGAAATGAGTTCACCTCCTTTCCTCAGAGCTTTAATGACTGCTGTGTGCAAGGCAGCAGTGAAAAGTAAGTGGCTCTATATTTCTTTTACACAATAACAACAGAGAACTGTTTTGTGTGGTGAAACTCATAAAAGAAATGGTCGAGCCATAATTAATCCCTAAATTTTATTATATCAAGGACCATAGAGTGCCTCAGAGATGACGTGTTTTTATATGCAAAACCCGGAAGTGAGTTAGCATTTTAGGACTTCCGACTAGACTTCGCCCTAAAGTCTATGGGTTTTTAGAATGGGTTTTTTACTAAATCGCCTGAAATAAGGTCTGTGGATAACAAAGCCATTAAATATTTTCACGTTTTGATCTATGACATAAAACACACCAGTTATATCCCGCTTGTGATTTTTTTTAAACCTTTATTGTGTCTTAAAAACGGCGGTTGCTAACAAGTTGCTAAAAGGGACTACTTCCTTTGGCGGGGACTTTAGACGTCATCATGACAAACAGGACATTTTGACAGCATTTCCCATGAAAAAGTGGATAAGTATTCATACACAGCGCAGATCATAATCAGCGAGCATATTTTAGTTTTTTAAATAAAGTTTGAGGAAGGTTGGTGGTGGTGCTGTTGATCCGCGACCATGGTGTGCTGTAGTCCGTTTATAGCCTACTTTTAGCTTTTTATTTCTGACGACTTTATTTAGGCTTCAAAATGTATAAATGTTGTGTTAACTTGTAAAGATTATCTTGATAGACAAAACGTGAAAGTGTCATAACACTTTATTAAACACAGAGCTTATTTTTTGCGATTTTCCAAAAGTCTATGGGAAAAATGCATAGGCTTTCGATCGAAGGAACCCGTGCGCCGCTAATTTCCGGGTTGGCCTACAAAAACACGTAATCTCTGAGGTACTCTATTAAAACCACCAAAAATACTTTCTTTGCATTGTAATATGACATTAAATCAGGTTTTTGGGTTTTCAACAGCCAATAATTGCTTGATATACAAATTTTCCTGAAAAATCTAAAAATCTCACTTTCCCTCCAACATTATTTGAAATCAAAATGTAATGTAAATAAATCAATTTAAAGAATAAAAATACATATATATCTACACTCACCTGCCACTTTATTATTAGGTACATCTTTCAAGTACCAGGTTGGACCCCCTTTTGCCTTCAGAACTGCATTAATTCTTCATGGTACAGATTCAACAAGGTTCTGGAAAAAATTCCTCAGATATTTTGGTCCATATTGACATGATAGCATCACGGATTTAGAGCAGATTTGTCGGCTACACATCCATGATACGAATCTCCCATTCCATCCCAAAGCTGCTCTACTGGATTGAGATCAAAGATCGAGTAACTGTGGAGGCCATTTGAGTATAGTGAAATCATTGTCATTTTCAAGAAATCAGTTTGAGATGATTTGAGCTTTGTGACATGGTGTGTTATCCTGCTGAAGTAGCAATCAGAAGATGAGTACACTGTGGTCAGAAAGGGATGAACATGGTCAGCAACAATACTCAGGTAGGCTATGGCATTTATACAATGCTCAAAGGGACCCAAGTGTGCCAAGAACAGCATTACACCACCAGCAGCAGCCCGAACCGTTGATATGGCAGGATGGATCCATGCTTTCATGTTGTTTATGTGAAATTCTGATCCTACCATCTAAATGTTACAGCTGAAATCGAGACTCATCAGACCAGGCAACGTTTTTCCAATCTTCTATTGTCCTATTTTGGTGAGCCTTTGTGAATGTGAGCCTCAATTTCCTGTTCTTAGCTGACAGGAGTGACACCCGGTGTGTCTTCTGCTGCTGCAGCCCATCTGCTTCAAGGTTTGACGTGTTGTGTGTTCAGAGATGCTCTTCTGCAGACCTCTGTTGTAACGAGTGGTTATTTGAGTTACTGTTGCCTTTCAATCAGCTAGAACCAGTCAGGCCATTCTCCTATGACCTCTGGAATCAACAAGGCATTTTTGCCCACAGAACTGCCACTCATTGGATATTTTCTCTTTTTCGGACCATTCTCTGTGAACCCTAGAGTGTGAAAATCCCAGTAGATTTCTGAAATACTTAGTCCAGCCCGTCTGGCTCCAACAACCACGGTCCGGTCAAAGTCACTTAAATCCCATTTCTTCCCATTCTGATGCTCAATTTGAATTTCAGCAAATCGTCTTGACCATGTCTACATGCCTAAATGCATGTTGTGGCCATATATAAAATATATATATATATATAAATATACATAAAAAATGGAGGGGGAACTGCTTAGTGATATTTGATGAGATATTTCACCCTATGCAAATATTTGTAACTAGTAGGTAGTTGTGCAAATTGTAGTACTTAAAGGTGTTGAACAGAAATGATGATATTAGTGGGCAGCATCTTGTGTTTGCCTTTTACGTGGTACAGTTTCTAATGTCAACAAATCTTGTGTCTTCTGCCTGCAGCCGAGGGCTCCTCATGTAAAGTGGAATTGACCATAATCCAGAGGAGATTGCCTGTATTACACAAGTACCTTAACTCAGACACAGAGAGACAGTTGCAAGCACTTTACGCACTTCAAGCTTTGATAGTAAAACTGGACCAGCCTGCTAGTGAGTAAAATCTTTTACATTCCCACTTAAACTCACACCAAATGCAGTACTTGTGTTATATAATAGATGTTTTGTTCTTTATTTTTGATTTATACTTATTTTTATTGATGAGCTTCCATATAAATACTAACTGATAAATAAAGAAAGATTTAAGAGATTAAACAAATTTTATAATTTTTTTTACAGATTTGCTCCGAATGTTCTTTGACTGTTTGTACGATGAGGATGTGATATCTGAAGATGCTTTCTGTAAGTGGGAAGTCAGTAAAGACCCCGCAGAACAGCAAGGCAAGGGCGTGGCCCTGAAGTCAGTCACCGCCTTCTTCACGTGGCTGCGCGAGGCAGAGGAGGAGTCGGAGGACAATTGACGAGGGGACAAACGGACACATTTGCAAACTAGTGCTGAAGAGACATTAGTCATTTAAACAATAACTGCATCAAATTAAAATGTAACATAACAAGCAACACATTATGCATCAGGATGGAGTGCAGCAAGATATCGAATGGTACGGTTCACTGACGTGCAGCGACCCTATGATGACTTACAATTGCTGGAGCACTAAAAAAAATGTATTATTTATAGAAATGTTGCATTTAAGTTTTTTATTTCTTTTCTTTTGTTACTTTTTAAGAGGACTTTAATAATACAAACATGCAACAATGAAACAAAACGTAAGTTCAGACTCGTTAATTTATTTTTTTTAAGAACAGCATACACAAATGGGTATTTAACATTTGCAGACAGTCACAACGAGCGGTTATTGGTGGATAGAGAAATAATGTTAATAGTTTTATTATTAATATAATGACAATAACGATTATTAAACAACTTCTGTGATTTTCCAATTGTTTAAATTATTATTATTTTTTTGGGGTTGAGCACAGACGAGACCTGGTCTGCGTTTAGTACTAAAGTGTTTAGTACATGTTTAAGGTTATTATCTCAATAACCATACCAAATGTTCCTCTGCTTTAGCTTGCTCTTTGTGAAACATTTAATCTGGCACGAACTATGCATTCAGGGGACTGCTGCGATCACACAACGAGAGCTCAGAATGGACGTCAATAAGCAGATGGTGACGTGTACAAAACACTAAGGAGATGTTGCTGAACCTAAAGTGCTTGTTATTCTTCATACCGATAGAGCAAATTTAAAGCTTGTAAATAAATTAAAGACAAAAAAGATTCATAAAAGTACAAAACTGGGGTGATGGTGTGCATTTTATACAGTGTTGCCAGTGAGGGCTTCGCAGGTTATGTGTGACAATCCCATGGCTCTTATTTAGTCAACAGGTACAGTAACGTGCCGTTCAAAAGTTTGGGATCTAAGATTATTTTAATGATTTTAAAATAATTCTCTTATGTCACCAAAGTTGCATTTATTTGATCATATAGTAAAAAGAGTAAAATTGTGAAATAGTATTACATTTATTAAAATAACTTTTCTATATTAATACATATTAAAATATAATTTATTCTATGTACATGCAAGTAATAAGGGGTCTTTCAAACGGTAATGCTTTGCAATAAGGTTTCATTTGTTACAGTAATTCCAGCTGATTTTAACATGTAAAAGGCCAAGAATTGGCTCTTTTTAAGGAGTCCAACATTGTCACAGAGATTGGTATGTTTTTTCAGAACACCAATTTCAATGATTTCTGTCAGGTAGTTGGTATTTTATGATTGATAATGTACAAAAAGGTCCCACGGCATCTTTGTAGGTCCATTCATAAGTTTGGTGCTATTTGTTAAATACACATTTAAAAGGTTAGCTCACCCAAAAATGAAAATTATGTCATTTATTACTCACCCTCGTGTAAGATATTTTTAATAAAATTCGATGGCACAGTGAGGCCTGCATTGCCAGCAATAACACTCTCTTTTTAAATGCCCAGAAAGCTACTAAAAACATGTTTAAAACAGTTCATGTGACTACAGTGGTTCAACTTTAATATTATAAAGCGGCTAATACTTCTTGTGTGCCAAAAAAACAAAATAGCGACTTTATTCCTCAATATTTAGTGATGGGCGATTTCAAAAAACTGCTTCAAAGCTTCAATGCTTTATGAATCTTTTGTTTTGATTCAGTGGTTCGAGCACATCAAGCTGCCAAAGTCACGTGAACTACTGAAGTTTTAAAACACTTATGACGTAACGAAGCCTCATCAAAGGCCTCGTTTACTGAAATCGTGATTTTGGCGCTCTGAACCACTGATTTGAAACAAGTTTTCTGTAGGAATATCACTGGAATGAAGGTTTATGACTGGCTTTAGGTCCCGGTTTATATTAGAGAAGCTTTCCAGCGCCTATGTCTAGGCAAACCTGCACATCAAATAGCCTAGACTCATCCGCGAAATACGTTACCACGGAAACCACTTTGCGTTCGTGCGCATGGAAAAGTATTGAACATATACTGATCATTTATAATAACTGATGTTATTTAATGATATAGACTGCACTTTGTATATTACACTGACTTTAACGAAAACAGAAGTGCACGAATGCAGAATGTGCCATGTTTGCTGTTCTCGCATTTACGAGACTTTAGTTTGACCAGCGGATGTCGCTAGCGTGCCATGCCCTTCTGCTCCGCTGCTCTGCGCATGCGTAGAAGTTTCTCATTATTATGAGAAACTCAAGTCTTTATTACGAGAAACTAAGTCATAGTTACGAGAAACTAAGTCATAATTACGAGAAATGTTCTCATTATTCTGACATACTAAGTCATTATTATGAGAAACTTTCTCAATATAATGAGATAAGTAATTATGAGAAAGTTTCTCATTATTATGACTTGCAGAAATATATTTTTTTACTCAACTGTGGCGGAAACGGGCTTCCATAGTTATGAGCTTAGGTTGAAATGTAAATAATGGTGATATTGCTGTATCAAATTGAGCCTGAATCAGACCCAGATAAAGGGGTCAGGCAGAACCAATCGCGGCTTTTAAAGGACGTTTATGAATGGTAATTAATTTAGTATTCGTGTCAAAGTGATTAGATATGCTGTCCCTGCTGTTTGTTAGCTTTCAATATACAGTTTTATCCTGATTAAAGCTTTACTGTAGCCGAATACATTAGTAGCATTTTTGTAAAGGCAGCGTTTAATTTATAGCATGAAGAACTGTTTGTCTATGAACAGTTTAGTTTGTTGGCGTTTTTAGAATAGCTAACTAAGCAAAAACAAGTTGGTCTTTGTTTACGTCCTTGATGCAACCAAAAATAGCAACAGAACTATATGTTTAAAAGACATGTACAAACAATAAAACGTACTTACAGTAACTCGTGTAGATTCTGGAAGCTTCTTCAGCACTTCATCCAGTGTAGAAAATATCACAGATTATAATGGGTTCTATTATCTTTGGACACGTCTGTCATTAATACGGCTCCCGCGGCTCTTCCTCCCGGCCGCCGGAGGGAGCCGTCACCAGAATATTGACATGTTCTCATCTGGACTACATTACCCATAGGCCCTCATTCCTGGGACTGATTGCACTCACTGCATTACACTCACACACGCATTCATACACCGCGAAGTCTTGATTTGCCTTGGTGATCATTTCTGATTTTTTCTTGCGGACTGTATCTTGTTACCGATTGGACTGCCTTACTTCTGTGAACCTCTGCCGCCGACCCTGACCCTTACCTGTTTCCTGGACTGTGTTTGCTTGGCGCCTGTTGTAAGACCACTTAAGTAAAGTTGGCCGCATATCACAGATTCGACTTTCCCAGGTCAATAACTCCTGAGCTGAACGCTGTTACTACACAAATAACACCTCTTTTCTATCGTAGTAATGTAGAGAGGCAGCTACAACCAAGTTTTCCTCAAAATCAGCTTTCCTCCGCGGTGGACAAAATACATTAGTCTATGTGCGGACGACTGAGAGACAGATTCCAAGGGACCGTCTGCAAAGTGCAAAACCCGAAAAGCGAATACTACAAAAACAGTCAATAACTTCACTGTCACCAAATTCAGCTCACACATCACTGATATCCTGATAGTTATACTACAACACTTATTTTGGGGAAATTTCTTTTTGTATAATTTTTATGATTTTTCATAATGAAAAAAAAAATCCATAACGACTATTATGGAAATGAAAGTGAAAGTGAAAATGTATTTTTGTATCATTTTTATGATTTTTCATAATGAAAAAATCAATAACTTGACTATTATCGAAATTATATTCAATAACTTCACTGTAATACACTGTACTGTCACCAAATTCACCGCACACAACACTGATGTCCTGATAGTTATACTTCAACACTTATTTGGGGGAAATGTCTTTGTATAATTTTTATGATTTTTCATAATGAAAAAAAAATCAATAACGATTATTATGGAAATTATATTCAATAACTTCACTGTAATACACTGTACTGTCACCAAATTCACCGCACACATCACTGATGTCCTGATAGTTATACTACAACACTTATTTGGGGGAAAAGTCTTTTTGTATAATTTTTATGATTTGTTTATATGAAAATAATTCCATAATTCCTCCATTGACTATTATAGAAATGAAATTCAATAACTTCACTGTAACACCAATTTCACCACACAAAAAAAAAAGTACACACATAAAGGCAATAAAAATGGAATATCAATCAATAACGTACTCGGTTACGAACGTAATCTCGGTTCCCTGAGATACGAGTACTGCGTATGGGGAAAGGTCTCCTTTTTCCCCGCTGCTGAAGCCTTTTTCAATAGCGCAGTGTAACTGCATGGCCATTGGTTCAAGCTTGAGAATTTTTTTAACCAATGACGGCATGGCGTAGCTGCATGAGCCTATGGCGACGCCAAAACAGGCGGGGCTTATGGCTATATAAGCAGGCATTTCGCCATAGGATTTCAGGTCATACGACTGAAGCAACGACACTGAAGCCGCAACCTCGTGGCACGGCATGTAACGCAGTACTCATTCCGTATCTCAGGGAACTGAGGTTACGTTCATAACCGAGTACGTTCCCTTTCGGTACTTCACTCGTACTGCGTTTGGGAAACGAATTCAACCGCGCCGTGCCACGGCAGGGAATGACTGAACTTGTCTTGGACACCGCAGGAGAACCAGCAGACAAGTGAGATGGACGAAGCCTTCGAACCCTTTATTGTTACACTTGCAAGGAGGGAGCTAGCTCCCTAGAGAGGCATGATGGCGGAGCTCAACAGAGGCCGACATATCACACCGATTGGACCCGAGCTTGTAAGGTCAGGATATCCAGGTTATAAAATCTGACAAAAGTGGACGGCGAGGACCAGCCGGCCTCCTCACAGATGTCCTTAATAGACTCCACTGGACCTGCCCTCATCCGATGAAGGAGGCAGCGCTGAGAGGGAGTCGAGAGCACTTTAGGGACGTAGCCATGCCTAGGTTTCAAAACGACCTTGGAGTCATTGGGTCCAAATTCAAGGCAAGCAGGGCTCACAGAGAGGGCCTGCAAGTCGCCAACACGCTTAACCGATGCTAATGCAAGTAGCAGAGCGGTCTTGAGCGTCAGGGGCCTGAGGTCAGCTGACCGCAGCGGCTCAAAGGGGGGCCCTTTGAATGCTCTAAGGACCGTGGAAAGGTCCCAGGTGGGAACAGTGAGGGGATGTGGGGAGATAGAACCTCTCAGGAAATGCATAACAAGGCTGTTTCTACCCACTGACTGGCCAGCAATGGGAGCGTGGAACGCTGCGATGGCTGCTACGTACACCTTGAGTGTAGAATGGGTCAGACCCTTATCGGGGTATCGGGGATACGTCGCATTCAACAGGGTCTTCGTTGCATGCCAGGCACCAGTCAACGAAGACCGACCACTTCTGGGCATAGAGGCGTCTCGTGGACTGGGCTCTCGCCTGAGAAATGGTGTTCAGCAGAGGGCCAGAGGTGCAGAGCCCAGAGTTTTGGCTGAGGGTGCCAGATCGTCCTGTTTGCCTGAGAGAGGAGGTCCCATCTCAGGGGAATCGGCCAAAGGGCTTTCGTGGAAAGCCTGAACAGCTCTGAGGACCAAACTTGGCTCCTCCATAGCGGGGCCACCAGTAGGACTCTGTGCTTGTCTTCACTGACTTGTCTGATGACCTGAGGGATCAGAGCGATCGGGGGAAATGCATAAAGGAGGAGGCTGGGCCAGTCGTGGGCCAGCGCATCTACATCCTTCGAGAAATAAATTGGGCAATGAGAGTTGTCTTCTGAGGCGAAGAGGTCTACCTCTGCCTTCCCGAAGATCTCCCAGATTGTGAGAACTGTCTGGGGGTGGAGCATCCACTCGTCCGAGGGGACATTGCTCCATGATAGCAAGTCTGCTCCCAGATTCGTTCTGCCTGGTATGTGTATCGCTTTGAGAGACTGCAACCTTGGCAATGCCCATTCCAGGAGGTGACAGTGCGCAGGGGCGGCTGGACGAAAGGCCCTTGCAAAGAGCGCCCCAACCCGAGTTGGACGCATCCGTCGAGAGCACTGTCCTTCTGGGCACCGCCTGTAGGGGTACTCCATGACTGAGCCAAAGGCCGCATCCATAGAAGGCCGAGCTGCAAAACCGGGGAGGCGGAAGCCATCAGCCCTAGCATCCTCTGGAAAAACTTCAGAGGGAGATAGCCTTTGTTCCAGAACAGAAGCTGCAAGCTGCTGAATAGCCAGAACACGCTCTTTTGAGACTACAGCCATCATGCGGACTGAGTCGAAAACTGCCCCCAGGAACGTGATACGTTAGCTGGAAAGCAGTGAGCTCTTGCCAAAGTTGACCCTGTGTCCTAGGCACTCTAAGTGGCTGAGGAGCACAGATCTGTGATGTTCTATCTCGGTTCGCGACTGGGCCAGAATGAGCCAGTCATCGAGATAATTCAGAACCCGGATTCCCATCTGTCTCAGGGGGGAAAGCACCGCGTTCATGCACTTCCGAAGGGAAGGACTATATATTGGTAAGCCACGCCCTCGAATGCGAATCTCAAGAATCGCCTGTGGTGGGGGGCTATCTGGATGTGAAAGTAAGCATCTTTCAGATCCAGTGAGCAGAACCAGTCCCCGGGGCAAATCTGCACGAGGATCTGTTTCAGCGTTAATATGCTGTACTTCCGTCTCATGAGGGAGAGGTTCAGGAGTCGGAGATCTAAGATGGGTCTGAGGCCGCCATCTTTCTTGGGGACGAGAAAATAATGGCTGTAGAACCCCGATTCGCTTTCTGAGGGGGAGATTATTTCTATAGCTCCCTACCTTAGCAGAGACATCACTTCGGCTCGGAGGACATGAGCGTCGTCCATGTTTACCGAAGTGGGAAGCACCCCGCCATAGCGCGGGGGCCTTCGGGCAAACTGTAGCAAGTAGCCTTGATTTATTATCCCCAGAACCCACTTTGACACTCCGGGGATGGCCTGCCAGGTCTTGGTCCGCGTAACAAGGAGTTGAATGGCACTGGATGATGGACCGCTGAGAGGGGGCCCGTACATCGGCGAGTGTGGAAGAGGAAGTTTGCTCTTTCTTTGAGAAGGTAAAATATTTATTGTGTTTGCCATAACAACGCCGTTTTGTGTGAGCGCAACAGCAGTGGACCCACGTAGCAGAACACATGAACCGCCCCCCATGCCCGGGGCGGCGGAGGGATTGAACGAATGAGCTTTCGGGGTGGTCCGGCCTCGGCGGGACTTTGCCCCTTCCTCTTCTTTGCCGTTAGATCAGGAAGACTTGGGAGGTGTCAGTTCCAGCGAAATCTTTGGCCGGGGGCCCTGACGTCTCGGGAAGGAGGAGCGTCTGGCGGGACGTGTTCACTGGCGCTGTTCCTTTGAAGGTGCTGCCTGGGAGGTAGAGGGGGCAGACTTGCTCTGCTGAGCCGGCGCAGTCCTGGGGCGGCTCGAGGCAGAGGTAGAGTTGGAGAGCTGGAGCGCTTGGGTAGGAAGTGTCGCATGGCCTAAGACGACTTCTGAGCTGCAGTGAAACGCTCTGTAAATCCCTCTATGGCTGGCCCGAAGAGACCGGTTGGAGAGACCGGGGCATCCAAAAAGATCATCTTGTACAGCTCCTTAATCTCGGTCAAGTTGAGCCAGAGATGGAGCTCGAGCTGTAGCTTTCATGGCACGCAGGGCCAAATCCGTGGCGCTGCGGAGGTTGCGAAAGGCAGCTGCATCAATCCCAGACTCGTCCAGAGAGTGTAGGAGCTTCGCTTGGAACATCTGGAGGATAGCCATGGTGTGCAGCGCTGAGGCAGCTTGGCCTGCAGAAGTGTATGCTCTGCCGGCTAAAGCAGAGGTAGTCCTGCAGGGCTTAGATGGAAGGGTCCTCTTGGTTTTCCACCCCACAACCGCGGGGGGGCAGAGTTGAGCCGCCACTGCTTCATCCAGGGACGGTAGATGCTCATAGCCCTTTTCCAGTGAGCCATCAACTGAAGTGAGAGCTGAGTAGTGTGCAGTATGTAACTGCACGTCTGCGCGTTGGCTCTTCAGGTGGGGCCCACTCATGTTTGAGTTCCTCGACAGCCTTGGAGAGGACGCAGAATAATTCGGCGTCCATCCCTGGCTTGCAGTCGATGGGCTCCAGTGACAGCAGGTGGGCAGGTTCCTCGAAATCACCAGCCCATTCCTCCGTTTCAGAGGCCGCAAGAGACATGGAGTCATCAAGCGGCTCGTCCTCAGAACCGCGAAAGAGACAAGGTCGCTCGCTTCATCCGCGGGACGCAGCTCAGGGCGGGAGAACAGGACAGGGGACTTCTCTCTCGTGGGAGAGGGTGAGGCACGCGGGGGCTGAGCCGACGAGAGCTCACACAACTCCGGGCGCTTAAAATGTGCTCTTTTAAGCAGCGCCAGATGGCAGCAGGAGACGCGCTGAGAGGAGCTTCAGCAGCGGGGAAAAAGGAGACCTTCGAAGTATCGAAAGGGAACCAAAAGTAAGCAATACAATAGAGTACTACAGATATAGCAAAAAGACATAGGATCGTGTATGTAGAAATATGATATTTACAGATGTACAGTTATGTGCAAATGGAAGTAAATAATGTGCTACATGTTATACAGTTATATACAGTTTATATACAGTCACATCTTAATTTAATCATGTTAAATTGTTTTAATTAAACAAGTTGAGACTAGATAAACTTTCAGGACATCAGTGATGTGTGAACAGCATTTGGTGACAGTACAGTGTATTACAGTGAAGTTATTGAATTTCATTTCTATAATAGTCAAGTTATTGATTTTTTTCATTATGAAAAATCATAAAAATTATACAAAAAGACATTTCCCCCAAAAAAGTGTTGTAGTATAACTATCAGGACATCAGTGACGTGTGCAGTGAATTTGGTGACAGTACAGTGTATTACAGTGAAGTTATTGAATTTCATTTTCATAATAGTCAAGTTATGAAATTATTTTCATATAAAAAAAAAATCATAAAAATGATACAAAAAGACATTTCCCCCAAATAAGTGTTGTAGTATAACTATCAGGACATCAGTGATGTGCGAGCTGAATTTGGTTACAGTACAGTGCATTACAGTGAAGTTATTGAATTTAATTTCCATAGTCAAGTTACGGAATTATTTTCATATAAAAAAAATCATAAAAATGATACAAAAAGACATTTTCCCCAAATAAGTGTTGTAGTATAACCAGGGGTTAAATTGGGCCGGGGCCGTCCGGGGCTGAGTCCCGGCACATAGGCTTACCAGGGCTCGACATACGCTTGTTCGGGACTGTGGGACAAGTGGATTTTTTGATGTAAAAGAGAATTTTACTTGCCTGACCAGATAAGTAGCTTGATTAAAATGTCAATAACAACCAAAACGTGAGAATGATTCATTTAGCTTAAGTGGCGATTGATAGTGGATAGTATGTAGCCTAATGTATATTGATAGTCTATTGTGCTGTTGAGGAGCACGTAACCTCTTGAGGAGAATTCAAAACAAATGAGCTCTGCTCACACAAAGAAACTCAATTATCATGTTGCAATAAAAATTCAATATGTGGGGGTTTTATAGCTTGCTATTTACGACATATGATAAAGTTAAGCATCACACGAACGAAAGTGCTGAATTCCTGAATATTACCTTGATTGAAATTGACACTAATTTCAGAATCAGATCAGAATCAGAAAGAGCTTTATTGCCAGGTATGTTGTTTACACATACTAGGAATTTGTTTTAGTGACAGAAGCTCCACAGTGCAACAGAGTGACAGCGACAAGACAAGACACATAATAAAAAGAATAAAATAATAATATACAA
>RJVU01040963.1:0-19736 GCA_003731715.1 Anabarilius grahami | reverse complement strand
GCACACTTGGCGAATAAAGCACATTCTGATTCTGATTCTGATTCTGACTGTTTATCTCTGCTGAACCTTTGCTGCCTACCCTGAACTTTGCCTGTGTACCGACTCTGAGCCGTCTTGCCGCCTGCCTCGAACCTTGCCTGTGACCCGATCTTGTCTCTCGCCGCCAGCCCCGACCTTCTGCCTGTCCCGGTTTACGGTATTGTCTTGCCCTAGCCTGTATACACTCTGTCTTTTAATAAAAGCTGCAGATGGATCCACTCTCTCCAGACTCTTCATTACACGTACGTGTGCTATCTGGGTTTCGTCACAAACTTCTGACATTTAAACCCGATTTACTTTCATACTGAAAAATACTGACAAGTCAAACTTCAGGATGTGTTACAGGACTAAATAACCTGTAGATTGATCATTATTGTGATGCATGAAACGAGAAACACAACTTGTAATTAGAAAAAAAAAATACTGCTTCACAGTGTTGGGGAGTACTAGTTAACTACATGTAGCGGCGCTACTAGTTTAACTACATTCTTCAGTAGCTTGTCAGTAGTTCAGCTACTTTTAAAACAATGTAGCTTTTCCAGTAGTTAACTACATTTTCCAGCAAGTATCGGTGTAGCGCGACCAAAAGCTACAAGCTACATTCCGCTTTGCGTTCTGCAATGCATTGAAGCAGCACAGCGTCTTCAGATCACAAATTAATATTGTGCATTACTGCCATCTATTGTTGTATCACGCATCTTGCGGCTTTATCAGTTCATCGAGAAGAGATCGCCTGATGATTATGAGTGGGTTCACACTGCACGAATCGATTAGTAAAGGTTACGCTTAATTTATAAACATGATTAAAACGCTGTGTGTGTCGAAGACTTCAAGCACATGCAGGTGATTGATAGCTTTTTTAAATGGATTGTTCTGCTTTATTGCAGTCAAATGCATGCAAACTATTTTATTACAGTGGTTAGTTTTATAATGAACAATAGATCACTAACGCGGTGTTTTGCGTCATTGCATTGGCAAAGCATCCATCAATTGAACAGAAAACAAAATCGAAACATAGCTTAGTGTGCTTATCACATGGCAAAGGCTGATCTAATAAAATCGGTTGCTCGGGTTTAAGAATGTTCACGCGAGAAGCGCATGATTTGTGTCTCAAATCTTTATCACTGCATGTGCTGTGAGTTAAACCTGCATATTTCTGTGTATTCAATATATGTTCCGGTTGCTGTCACGCCATCTGTGGTTTGGAGAAACGCGGTCACGCCATCTATGCTTAAAATGTATTGCGCGTCTACATGAGGTTGCGTGGTAAGTGTTTAGTGTCGCTAGAAATATTTTAAAAATTCATTAAAAAATAAAATCAAACTGTTTACTGCAAACTTCACATGATTCTTGTTATACATGGCATTTGGCATATAATTATTCAAGAATAAAACAGTAAAAGAACATGAAAATCACCACAGTGGTTCTCGGGAACATGTATAACAAGAATCGTGAAGTTTGCAGTAAACAGTTTGATTTTATTTATTTTTTAATGAATTTTAAAAATATTTCTAGCGACACTAAACACATACCACACAACCTCATGTAGACACGCAATACATTTAAAGCATAGATGGCGTGACCGCGTTTCTCCGAAGCGCAGATGGCGTGACTGCAGTGGTTTACGTGCAGGTCCGGTTCCAGAATCAAATCATTTGAGGGTGCTTCTGAAATAATTGAGGGTGCTATAGTAAAGTGCAGATGTAATGTGTAAACAACGGCTCCACCATAATAAGAATAGCAATGTATAGTGAGACATTTAAGATTTAAAGTCATTTTACAAATAATTGGAATAGAATTTCAAAAATATTGATACAAAAATTCTAAGGTCATCAGTCCCCTCATAGCATGAAAAACAAAACTTATATTAAAATTCTGAATGTATTATATATAAAGCTTGCAAAGAGAGTCAGTGTGAGATATAAGCTACATGAGTATTGTATCTTTACAAAATAAAACAGTATGCTTTGAAATCCTAATTGTAGTGCATTGCTTTGTTTAAACCCCAAACATCTTACTTAAACATTCTTCATTAACAGTTATCCAGTTATTTGTAATAAGCTATGTCATTTAAAAAAAAAAAAAAAAAAAAGAAGTAGTTTCAATGTAGCTAGCTACTTTTTGATAGTAACTTGTAGTGTAGCGAACTACTTTTTCAAAAGGGTAGCTTGACTGTAGTTTAAATACTTTAATTTATGAGTAGCTTGTAGCTTGTCAAACTACGGTTTCAGAGTGGCTTCCCCAACACTGGCGCTTCAGCAATTTATTTACCGTACTCAAACAGTTTTCCGGACCTAACCGTGGGAAACGATGAAGAAATCACATGATATTTGGCAGCTCCGTCAAGGATTGCGTGCTGAACGTGCTGTCATAACTTGAAATGCAAATGTAGTCAGAGCTCTGAAAAAAAATCGCTTTGTTACTTTCGTCCCGGTTCTCCCCTAGGCTAATAACCACCATGAGAGCAATGCAGGTTTACCTTCAGTTTATTTTAAATTAATTAGTTTTGGCTTGTTTAGCCACATGGTTGTATAGCCTATGGGTCACATAAATAAAAAGGGTTGCGCTAAAAAAAAAAAAAAATGTATAGAGTGTATGCACGTGATGTCACAGCCGACCATTATGACTGCGGTCACGCCCACTGAGTGGCAAAAAGACTGAGCTGCAGCATTGGTTTTCAGCATGAATGCCGCGAAAAACACACAAAACACATCCAAAACGTGAAAGAGCCTTGTATTTGTACGAATAGCTTTGACAAATCTGAGTTATATATTTACAGACTGCTAAAAGCTACAGACAAAAAAAAGCAAATAGATTGCTGCAATTCACAGAAACAGCTGGACTCCAGGCAGAGAAACATGGATTTGCAGTTGTCATTTTGTGTCAAATTGTTGGATTTTGAGGTAAAATCATACCGTATTGTATTGTTATATTGTGTTGACAACTCATCAATTAAACATTTACCATCTTATATTAATTTCTGCATAATTGGTTGTTTTTAAATAAACACTGACAAGTTTTAGGGCTAGACAATATGATGATATTGTGGCGATGACACTGTTTATTCTCTGATATAAATGTGTTTTACTTTATTCACCTGCTGTTGGGAGTAGGTGTTCAGGGGGAAAAAGAGTTTGGAGGGAGGGGCTAACATAGCGCGCGGGGAGAAAAGAAGAATTGAGTTGGACGTGAGTCAAGCGGAAGAAAACGTTAGTCAATTTCTTTCTGCGTTTTATTATTTTTGGGGAAGTAAGACACCTCCTGATACCCATGTTTTAGTTTGTAAACGTTCAGGAAATAAACCACAGCCCGTTGGGTGCTTTCAAACTGTATTCTCGTCTCCTGTCTGTTTCTCCTGGGACAGTGCAAAACGTCACACTGGTGTCAGAAGTGGGATAATTACCACAGCTTTCTGTTTGCGATTCCCAGAAGACAATGGAGAAGAGACCGGTAAGATCGCGCCAGTTATCCACTGGGAAGTTAGAGCAAAGCAAGGGAGAGCCCCGGTATGGGCGGGATGAGCGTCATCACGAGGGAGAGCGAGCCGTAATGGAGAGAGCTGCGCTGATCAGCGCGCTAGCGCCCACTAACCCTTTTCTGCCACTGTTGAACGAATATGATAAAGAATGTTCCCTTAAAACTAGACAAAAGTCCCCTGCACCCTGTTTTAGTATGTCTCGTGCTTTTGGTAAACATGTGACCCGTCACGGAAACCAGTGACACAAGTCGTCAGCACATATCGAGCAAAATGAGGAAGAAGCGTTTTTTTTTCAAAATTGGTGAATCTGTTAGTTGAGATCACGAAGAAGCCTCTCCGTGTTTGAGATAGCAGTATTGGTATATTTAAAAGCGTACATTTTGAGGTTGAAATCGGCTTGTTTTTCGGAGATTCTAGCACGCAGCAGGGGCGTGTCATTGTCTGTTTGTATTTCCATACTGGGTAACGCGCCGGCGCGTTTTGCAGGATTTTTTTCACATTGCAGCAAAACAGACTTTAAATACTCCATTTTTTGTCATAGAGACATAAGTAATATATCAATTGAAACTATAGAATGTCTTCTTTTATTTGTGTACACTCAGAGTAAAAACTAAATGTTGTGCTTTTTGTAAAATAAAGAAAACTAACATGAAGCGTGATCTCTCGTCTCCCTCTGAACGAAGTCCAATCTGATAGTTCTCAGAAAATGAACTGTAACTTAGTGAATACTAATCACAAAATAATTAGACTTATGTCTAAAGAAACGTTGAAATGTCAGGTTTTAAATCGTGTAAGTCAAATCGAAAACAAACATTCTGTGTTTATGTAATCTGTATGAAAAGAGAGCCATGTCAGAAGTCCGTGATTCAGCTCATTATCTGCTAATGCGGCCACGCCCACAGAGCCAGCGCTATTCAGACGCAAATTCTGAGTCAATACATGCATTCATCGTCTCAATCGTGTATTTATTGTCTTGAAAAGTGTTTATCTGGATGTTAAAGCCATGGTTAGCGACCTCTAGAAGACATGCCGTTAGTTCCTGGTTCCTGTTCTTCTTTAGATTAATTTGTGGACTAAAGGTGTACAGAGTGCCCTCCGGCTGCATGTATGAATTGAAAACACAGTATCCAGCGCTCACAGTGATGACAATGAATATTGAATAAATATTACTCCTCTGTATAGAAAATTGACAAACAGATGAGAATCCATCAATATTTCTCCAAATGTGCATGCTTTTAAGCTAAATGCCCATATGAAATGCCATAGAGGTAACATAATTGTTCAGACACTTTGCATCACAGAAATACATTAGGCTATATTTTAAAGTATATAATACCATTATTTTAAATTGTAATAATATTTCACAGTATTGCTGTTTTTTCTGTATGTTTGATATACACCATGATGAGCTTGAGACATGATCACATCACAGAGTGTTTTTTCACAGCCTACCTGACTGAAAGGCCTCATTATTATGCAAGTCATTTCAGGTCATTATTATGTGATTCTTTTGTCTTCTCAGGTGAGAAAATTTAATTTCATGATTATAGTGACCAAAATGATCACGGTTATCACAGAATCCTGTTCAAAAAGTCCTAATGCTACACAATGAAATCAATTCACCAAGTTTTATGTAGAAAACCAGCAAATAACAAATACAATTTGCATCAATATGTACTTTTTCTTTACATAAACATTAAAATAATAACATTAAAAATGATGGCCAGATTTTAAAGGAGTGTCTTGCAAGAGGTTATCTCTAAATCATTTTCAGCCTCTAAATCATTTTTATAAAAGTCAAAAAAAATAAATTACTGACATTTACAATGCAGATTATCCTTTATTATTAATAGTATGCGGTCCATGCAGCTTTACAGGGGGTATGGCTTATCTAAATGAGATGTAAATGCGCCCTATTGTCACTCCCAGCAGGTGAGAACAGGTGAGAACTGCACAAACTTTAGAGGCAATTTTCTCCCTTTAGAGCTTTTTTGAGTGCCTACCTTCAAATGGCTACAACTTCTCCATATATTATCAGATTTCCATGTGTTTCACATCGTTGGAAAGCTTTAAGACTATATAACTCAAAATGCCCCAGAACCGACTTGTGTCCCTACTTTCTGTGATTGGTCACATATTTGCATCGCGAGCACTCTGATCCCAGAAGGTCGCGATCCCGCGTGCGTCCTATCTGTTGAAGTCAGCGGAGATAAAAATATCCAGTCTGGAGTGCGGATTGCTGATGGAAACGCTGGTAAACAGAGAGGTACATGAGTACATGGGTTAAGACGGATGAAACATTTTCTTTTTGCCCTGAAGATTCAAGTTACAGTTATAATCATCCCCAAGCAAGTAATAAGCACATTAAAGAGGGACGTTTAGCGAGCTGAACAGCCCAGTTGGCAGTCAGGCTAACCCATTGGGTTTATCAGAAAAGGATAATAAACCTTATTCAGTCGCCCCCTCGCTCAATGGCCAACTACATTGCCATACGACTCCCCCTACCAAATGAGCTGTGTTCACAAGCACTCTGATTCATTAATGATGAGTACTATGAAACATACAATGGACACACAGCCAGAGTTGGCCATGGATCCAACCGCTTCAGCTGCCTCTCACCGCGGGCTCCTGGAGTCCCCAGCCAAAAAACTCATACCCACTTGCTGCTCCTTTTCTAACCTTCCAGCGCAGTCTGTCACATACATGCCTGAATGGGGGTCTAACAAAAAACCTAGCTCTCTGAAATTGGGGCACGATAATGGTCATTCTTCTTATGAAGCATTCCGGAAGAAGTTTGAGCTGGTGGCCGAGGCTAATGGCTGGGACGAAACTGAGAAAGTGGGCCAGCTCACAACGGCTTTAGATGGCGATGCGCAACAGGTGCTGCTAGATGTCCAAGGAAGTCAGATGTATATTGTTCATGCGCTGCACCAGGCTTTGTCTCGCCGCTTTGGGGACATTACCCCCCCGATGGCCTTACGGCAGTAGTTTCAGGAGTGCACCCGTCGACCAAAAGAGCCCCTGGGTGTGTATATGGCTGACCTGCGACACTTAGCCCATCGCAGCTACCCAACATTCTGCAAAAGTGTGAGGGATATGCTGGTTCTGGACACGTTCGTACGGGGATTGACCCCAGATCGGTTACGGCAGCAAGTACGAATAGCTCAGCCATCTAATCTTAATGAAGCCCTTGACCTAGCTCAGGTTATAGAGGGGATATCTGATGAACGGCCCAGTGGAGTGCTAAGCAACAATAATGTTGGCCGTACCAGGGTTTTTGCTGCTTACTCCGGGGAGCAGTCTCCATCGCAAAGTGTTAAGGCAAATGCGTCCCAGAGGGAGCTTGTGGTTTGTTGGCATTGTGGAAAAACAGGTCATTTGCGCCAGGAATGTGCAACCCTGGATATGGCCGTGGCCACACCTCCTTCGGGAAATGGACAGGGGCCGGAGTAGAGGGAGGTGCTCTCGGCCCATCAACCATTCCAGAACCTCCCAGTGGATCACCTGTTGATTTGGTTAGTCCAGTAGAGTGCTGCCGAATAGAGGCTAAAGTGGATGGACAACCGGTGCGTGCTTTGTTGGATACTGGTTCTACAGTCACCATTATTCATCCTAAATTCTTGACAAAAAGGGTCCTTCAGACTGCTCGATTTTCCCTGGTGACTGTCATGGGTGAGAAAGCAACGTTGATGGGCCATTGTGAGGCCGAAATCTTGGTGGAGGGACACAGCACAGTGATGTGGGTCTGGGCCGCTGAGATTCCGGAATGTTGTCTTTTGGGTATTGACTTCCTACACCAGGCAGCTGCGGTTTTGGACTTGAGGGCAGCGACCCTAACGCTAGCTGGAAAGTGTTCGGTGCTCATTTACTTTAATTCTATATAGCCGGGTCCTCAGTCACGTTACCTGGGCCATCCCAATCCTAGCTCACAAGCCCAGGGAGACCACGGTCCAAGCTCTTCCACTTTGTCACCAACATTACAGCCTGTAGAGACACCATTTTCTGGCTCTGCAATTGGGCTTTCCACTGTTTAACCACCTGCTGTCTCTAATACTGAGAACTGCAGTCACGGTGGGAAGAACCCAGATTCAATGCAAGCGGCAAAATCTGTCTGGGAGAGAAGTAGTGAGGGTTTGGAGGAACTCCAGAAGCAGAAATTGTGGCAAGTAATGGAACGCCATTATAACATCTTTGCCATCTCAGCCAGTGATGTCGGGCAGACGAAGTTGGTACAGCATTTTATAAACACTGGGGATGCACCACCCATTCGGCAACGTGCACGTAGGTTACCTCCCATAAGGCAGTTGGCTGAGATGAGATGAAGGCTTCTGGAATTATAGAACCATCGGAAAGCCCGTGGGCCTCACCAGTTGTATTGGTCCCTAAGAAGAATGGTGACTGGCTTTTCTGCGTTGACTTCAGACGCCTAAATGAGGTGACTATTAAGGACTCTTACCCACTTCCGCGGGTTGATGAGTCACTGGACTGGATTGCTGGGTCCAGGTGGTTTTCTTCGCTAGATCTGCTTAGCGGGTATTGGCAGGTCCCCCTCAGTGTTGATGCAAGACCAAAGACTGCCTTCATGACAGGGACAGGCCTCTGGCAATTCAAGACCATGCCCTTTGGTCTGTGCAACGCTCCGGCAACCTTTGAGCGGCTGATGGAGCGGGTGCTCCAGGGTATTCCGAGGGAGGCATGCCTGGTCTATTTGGATGACATTTTAGTGCATGGAAAAGACTTTGAATCAGCCCTGAGTGCCCTCGACCTCGTCATGACCAGGATAGCTCAGGCTGGTCTGAAATTGCATCCGGAGAAGTGCCAGCTGATGCAGAAAGCCGTGAAGTTCTTGGGCCACTATGTTAGCACTGCGGGGGTGGCTACTGATGATCAGAAGACGGCAGCTGTTCGCGAATGGCCAGTCCCATGCAACCTTAGGCAGTTGCGGGCTTTCCTAGGACTAGCGTCATATTATCGGAAATTCGTCCCTGGGTTCGCAACTGTTGCCGCTCCCCTCCATGAATTAACAAAGAAATCACAGCGGTTCCAGTGGGGGCAAGAACAGCAGCAGGCTTTTGAAAGCCTGAAGGAGGCTTTGTGTCATGCTTCAGTCTTGGCCGCCCCAGATCCTAGTTTACCATTCATCCTTGACACAGACGCCAGCAATGTTGGTCTGGGTGCAGTTCTCTCCCAGGAGGGGGAAAAGGGAGAGAGGGTCATTGCCTACTACAGTCGAGCCTTCAACAGGGCACAACGTAATTACTGTGTGACCCGACGTGAACTTTTAGCTGTGGTGGAGGCAGTCTGCCATTTCAAGCATCACCTCTGTCGTCTTAATTTTGTGATTCGAACAGATCATGCTTCTCTACGTTGGCTGTTGTCTTTCCGAGAGCCAGAGGGACAGGTGGCACGATGGATAGAACGCCTACAGGAGTTTCAATTCACCATTCAGCATCGCAAGGGGGGAAGTCACCAGAATGCGGATGGGTTGTCAAGGCGCACAAGTATGGCATCATGCCCACAATGTCAGCGACTGGTTGGATATGTGATGCAGGGACCGGCTGACAAGACCCCAGAGATAGGGATGGAGGCGTCTTGTTGTGCAGTGCTGCCTGATTCAAATGTAGCATGGGCCATTGAACAGCGCAAGGACCCTGAGCTCCAGGTAGTCATCGATTGGGTGGGAGCTGGAAGGAGGCCTGCGTGGGAAGAGGTCATGGCTCTTGGACCAGTGGTGGCGCATGTCCTCCTGGAAGGTATGTTTTCTCGCTTCGGGGTTCCCACTGAGGTGCATACAGATCAGGGGAGGAACTTTGAGTCACATGTGTTCTCCGAGTTCTGCCGGCAGTTGGGCATCCGAAAGATGAGAATGACTCCCCTACACCCCCAGAGTGATGGGTTAGTAGAGAGGTACAATCGAACACTGGCCACCCAGCTGGCCCTGTGTGTGAGTCAAGATCAAAAAGACTGGGATCTTCAGCTGCCAATGGTGCTGCTTGCAAGTCAGAGTGCGGTGCAAGAGACCACTGGATGTACGCCAGCTCTCCTCATGCTGGGCAGAGAACTGCGAACCCCATCTTCCTTGTTGATGGATCAACCTCCAGATGCACCAAGAGCCCCACCTGGATTGGAGTATGCCCATCAGCTACAAGACCGGATGCCCATTTGCTCGTCGTCAGGCTTTGCAGGCGGGTGTTCGTCAAAAACGGGCATATGACCATCATTGTACGGGACGCAATTTTAATGCTGGAGAGCTGGTATGGGTCTATAGTCTGAAGAGGCAGAAGGGACGTTCACCTAAACTGGATTGTGCCTGGGTAGGACCCTTTTATGTAGTGAAGAGGCTTGGAAAGTCTGTTTACCGTGTTCGAAAGAGGCCTGGGGGACAGACAGTAGTTTTATACCGGGACAGGATGGCTCCATACCTGGGAGAAAAGCAGAAGCCAACGAGGACAACGGCAGACCGCTGGGGCGTCCCAACCTGCAGACAGAGGAGCTGAACACGCAGCACCGGACGAGGGGTCTGGGGTTCATCTGGGTCAGTCTGGGTTGGGTGCACCTGAAGATCGCAAAATGAGCTGTGATCAACGTTCGACTGGTGAAAGACATTGCAATGGAGGCCGTCGTACCATCCAGGATGTGGAGAAGACTGGATCACGGCTTCGCCCCAGGGAGGCACTTCGGGTACCCCAGCGTTTTGTGGATTTCACCTTTCCTCGGGGACGAGAAAACTTGAGGAGGGGGCAGTTTGGTGATGACACTGTTTATTCTCTGATATAAATGTGTTTTACTTTATTCACCTGCTGTTGGGAGGTGTTCAGGGGGAAAAAGAGTTAGGAGGGAGGGGCTAACACAGCACACGGGGAGAAAAGAAGAATTGAACGTGAGTCAAGCGGAAGAAAACATTAGTCAATTTCTTTCTGCATTTTATTATTTTTGGGGAAGTAAGACACCTCCTGATACCCGCGTTTTAGTTTGTAAACGTTCAGGAAATAAACCACAGCCCATTGGGTGCTTTCAAACTGTATTCTCGTCTCCTGTCTGTTTCTCCTGGGACAGTGCAAAAAGTCACAATATTTAACATTGATATAAGTGATTAGTCGAATTAAACCTACCTATATTGTAATTATATAAAATATTCAAAGGCAGATTTGCTTTATGTATTTCCCTGGCGTCGAAATCAGGCACATATAAATGTCAGGAAACACGACTCCTGGCTGCATGTCAATATCCATAGATTAGGTTTATTTGACAAGTTGTAAGGAACACTTTCATTTCCAACCTTTAGTGTAATCATTTGTTTTACTCGCGTTTTCGCAGTTTCCCCTATTAAATCCAGTCATGCAGAAGGTTCTTTTTCCACTCAGACCAGCTGAGGGAGCGCGTTCCAGCGGGAAAGTGACGTCTATGCATACCCTCTATACCAACCGCAACGCAATATGTTGCGATCAGATCGATGGCTACAGCGCTTCGGATTTCAGGTTAGTATTTTTGTTTTGCCTCAATGCTGTAATACAATGAAAATATATATGATAGGCCTATAATACTATATTATTAATATAATAAACTTGCCTGACAATATTGTTAACATGGTTACACGTATGTAGTTGTGGAATTTTCCCAAACAGACTTGACTCGTTTGTCTGTGCTTGTTCGGGGCGGTGTGAACATGACAGTTTTTTCTCATAGAATTCTAAATCCAATGGCCAACTTGTTCGTTGCCGTTTGTTGGTGTTTTTTGGCGTTTGTCGGTGCGGTGTGAATTGGCCTTAAAGAGAAATATTATAATGACTATTTTGTCTAAAGACTACATATAAAATAGCTACCAAAATTAATGTTGCTAACTGTAGTTTGACTAAAAGTAATGACTAAAACTTGACCAAAATGCAATGATTTTTCGTAGACTAAAACTAGACTAAAATATGAAAGGAAGAAATTATAAAAAATGTGACCAAGACTAAAGAGCATTTTTGTCTGAAGATGAAGACTAACCCTTCGTCCCAATGTGCATACTATCCACCCTATTCACCCTAAGGGTGGTTTCACATTAGCACTTTTGGTGCGCACCCAGGTTCGATTGACGTCAGAGTTCGGTACGTTTGGATGATGTGAACACTGTCTTCTGAACTCGGGTGCGCACCCGCGAACCGAACCCGAGTCCGCTTAAAAAGGGTGGTCTGGGGTGCGGTTCAAGTGAACTCCGGTACGGTTCGCTTCTGATATGAATGCAAACGTGCCAAATTGCGGAAGTGAACCGCTATTAATGCCGTATTATTTGATAAAAATGTGTGTATGTGTGTGTGTTTCACTCACTTTCCCGACGAGCGTGACTGACGTGCTACAAACAGAGAGCTGTAGCGTATCTTTTCTCATTTCTGTTCGCCTTCAGCATTCTACATTCGTGGCAGATAGACGCAAGAGCTGTTATGAACAAAACCAACGGTTCAAAAACAAAAATATAAAAATGAGGAGAGCAACGTTATGCATTTTGCCCTCTTCTCCTGCGCCATCGTTACTAAGCAACGTAGTAAACAGCTGCTGGTTTGATGATGCAAACGAACCGCGGGTCGGACCCAAATAATATAATGTGAACACAGTCCAGTGGGGGCAGGGGGAGCAATCGAACTCGGGTTCGGTCCAGGCAATCGAACCAAGTGTGAAAGCACCCTAAATAGTATTGAATATTACTAATGTCACATGCTATTTAGGATGGATAGTATGCACATTGAGACGCAGGCTAAGACTAAATCAAAAATGGCTGCCAAAATTAACACTGAAACCCACAATCTTTGTGTTAATAATCTAGAGCTCGAGCCACAGTGTCACACCACCAACATCTACACCAGCAGTAAAAGAGACACACCGTTCAACAAAGTGTTTACATGAACATTAAAAATCATCTACAGTAGATTATAGTGTTGATAAACTGGTATCGTTTCTGACCAGTAGGTGGTGCTGTCACCAAACCTGCCATCTCTGCTCAGATAAATGGACCAACAAAGACATATTCCATAAGAATTCAAGGAAAATCTTTGTTTTGGAGGATTGGTGGAAAAGAGGTGTTTGTTGAACATGATGGATAAGAATGGATGTTTTTGGAGTTATAGTGATTTCTTCACCCAATTCAATTTTAATTTATAGAAAAAAATATTATATGAAAGTTAAGGGTTACTTTACTTATTATTAGTATGTTAAAGGGTTAACATATTTCATCATTCCCAAGATATTTGATCATAATTTAGGCAAAATCAGTGATATTAGCAGGGAGTGAACATTAATAAGATTATAAGGAATAGTCTTGTGCAGGAAAGATATCCTGATCATATAAAAAGAGATTACAGTTTTCAACATCTCAGTAGGAAATCAGTAAAGGAATTCAGAAGAAAATATGTTTTATTTCCCATTCGACCTAAATCTAAAGTGCATTTTAAAATTATGTATGACATTTATCCAGCTAAGATTTAATGTGGATTCAACACTTGCCAAATTTCTAATAATGATATTGAAACTGTTGATCATTAATTTTACAATGTAATTTGGTTAATATATTTTGGACTGTATTTACAGAATGTAGGTTTTTTTTTTTTAGGAGAGAATGTAGATATTTGGAACTGAAATATGTGACTTATAAACAGCTTCTTTAGATGTATTCAAAGATGTGAAATGCAAAAATAAAATAAAATAAGAAAAATCATTGAGATACATCATGAATAGTTTTAGGGTGTTATTTGGTAATGGATGTGAAAAATCAAAAAAATCCAGCAAACTTTGAGACTTGGTTTGAAGATTATGTGAGACAGTTTTGGTTAGAAAAGTATCTTAATGTGAAGAAGCAAATCACTCATTAATAACATGTTAAACTTGTGTGTGTTTATGAAGAGATGATCAAACTCACCTGATACTGTCTGTCAGTGTAACTGCATCACTGCACTTTATCATGAACTATATCTGAACGAGGGCATATGAAGACATAAATCACTCACAGTTTCATTGACTCTCACCTCTGACTGAGATCCAGCTCTTGAGAGACTCTCCTCTCTCTGGGTGTTTGCAGTAGTAGAAACCCTCATGTGACTTTGAGACAGTAGAGATGATCATCTCTGTAGTTTGATTCTGGATAAGTGATCCATCTTTATAGAAATCAGCTCTGAGGATTGATGGCGTTGAAAACTTATCTAAACAGCGTAGAGTGAGATTATCTCCTTCAGTCACAGGATGAACAGGACTCTCCAGAATCACACCAGCTACAGAAACACAGGAAACGTGCTGATTGAATAAAGAGTAAGATTATATGAATAATAATAGATTTTTATATTTTCTGACAACTAGATTTTTATTATAACTTGTGCATTAGGTTTGTTTTTTTGCCCATTGTAGCGAATTAACTCAAAGGGGAAATATTAACCCTTTAACACGTACGATCACACCGGTGTGATCAGTCTTGGCTGGTCCCTGGAACGTACGATCACACCGGTGTGATTAGAACGTTCAGCGCATCACGTGATCAACCGCAAAATTAAAATGTGTGTGCGCGCTTTGGCTGGCGCTAAACCAGAGACGGACGCGCGCAGCGCTTTTCATATATTACATATATGTAGTGTTTTCAACCAAATAATGTTTATTTTAGGTTTCAGACATTTAAATACACATGAGTACTAACAAAACAATATATTTAGAGTTTGTAAAATACACACTGATGTCTATAGAAGCGTAAATAACAACCCTTTCCATTATAATTAGACGACACGTTTTATTAATATCAGATACACATTGCTAACATGGCGGTGCCCATCGCGCATATGGCTCAATTAACATGATCGTTATAAAGGTGTTTAAACAGCAAAACACATCCACTTGCACATATTTGTCGATCGGAATATTGGATATTTCATGCTATAGTTAACAAATTTGTGAATATTTTGAATAAAAAAGTAAAAATTAAATGAAAGCAGATCATCATTCACAGTGCTGCGGTGTGTCACGTAACAAGCGATGACGCGTCACCATGGAAACCATAAAGTGATACGTTCTAAATAACGGTCGCCTTAAAAAAACTCACGCTGGGGGGTTAGCCAGAATATTTAAAACTTACGTGCGAAAGGGTTTTTATTCATAACTCATTATGCTTATTAATTATGAATATATGAATCAGTTAATCAGCTACATTAAAATTAATATTACAGTCAATTAATCTGTTCATCCAGTGGACACTCAGTGTTAATTGTTTATTAACTCTAAGAAATGTTCATTTCCAGGTTATGGAAAGCAACATTCTTATTGTACAGTACTACTCAGAGCATGTAGTCAAGATCTAAATCATTTAAGAGGCAATTTATTAGCAGACGGAGTCAGAACCAAACATGTATTGTGCACAATCTTTATTAACTAACTCACAAACACATAACTAAACTAACAAACACATAACATACATGCAGGTCACACACATACGTAGGTAAGAATGAGCAATGATAGAGTTGAACCGGAAGGGGAACCGTTAATGGAGCTATAGGAAAAAGTCAAAGACAATCTGGAAAAGAATCAGTTTCCTCAGTAATGAAACACCTTTGCTGACAAAGGTGAGTTTTACAAATCAATACTAAATCGCTGTTTAGCGTTCAAATGTACGATACTTGCAAGATGCCTTTAGGCTGAGGAGCATCGGATCTACAGGCTGAGGAGAAATCTTGATTCAGTCCGAAGTTGTTGCCAGTATCTTCTGCATTAGATTAAGTACTATGAAACAATTTATAGGTGAGCACATGGCTGGGTTGTAGGCCGAGTCCTGCAGGCCTAGGCCTACAGGCCTTGGCCTGGAGAGGCCTGCAGCAAGCAGGGGGTCTCTTCAGTCATTCAAGAAGCAAGGAAAGAGAGGGAGTGGCATTGTTCTCTAGCTTTTAATCTCTGGTCAAAGTCCAACCTCTTAGGGATGATGGTTCCAATGAAGATGTTGTATTTCCGTGCGACAACACGCCTCCTGTCAGGGCTTTTATGACCGAGCAAGATTAACTGGCTGAGTTTATGAAGAAAAACTATTAAAGATTCTTATGTGTTTGATGTGTTGCACAGGTATGGACATACCGCATACACAAGCATTTAAATCTTCTCGATACGAACCCATAGACACTAAACATGGCATAATTTAAGTTACCTTAAATGTATCATAAAACATGTGAATACACTGTGAGTGCAATACAACATCAGTAATAATGGATACCATTTCCTGGGGATGTGCATGTACATTTATAGGACAGTCTGTCTATACATTAATGCAAGAGAGTCTGTGTTATGTGGGGATAATGCAGGAAAGATGCACGTTTTCGTGTGTCTCTTCTCTGCTCTCAATGTGGCAACCACATTCTTTAGTGTAATAAAACTTGTAACTAAGAACTTCTCTGGGGATAGGGACAGGCCTCAGAGTGCTTTAAACAATTATTGGTTAACTATAGCAATATTTGTCTCAGTCGTTACACCATTGATGCTGTTCTTCATGCATTGACTGTAAACTGCCAGTGAAATGAATAAATACAGAAACACAGACTCACGTTGTACAGTGATATTAACAGGATGATATTTCTCTCCAGATTCAGACTGACACCAGTACACTCCAGTGTCCCATGTGCGGGTGGAGCTGATTGTACATGTAGATCCTGTTCGTGATCCCCTGTATGATGATGAACAATCTTCCAGCCACGGCCAACTATCTGTGTATCTTCTGACTGTCCATCCATCAGAGTTACTCTGGTCCTCACAGCTCAGAGAGAGAGAGTCAGATCTGAAGTGTTGAGTTCTGCTGGGACTGATGATCAGAGACACTCGAGGAGAAACACCGGACAAGACAATTTCAGCTGTAATTTTTCAGATTTCAGCATAACAATTTTCTTTATTAAAGTTTAACCAATCGTTTAAGTTCCGCATGAACTCACCAGTGACCCACAGTAGTTGTGTGTTGCTGTATGTTGTTTCATAGGCTGTTTCTTCTCTCTCTGCTCTGCACACATAAACTCCAGTGTGATTTACAGTAGCAGAACTGACAGTGTATTTTCCTCCAGCTCCTCTGCTGCTGTCTGAGAGCAACTGATGTTTGCTGCTCCCTGTAAAGTAAGAGAATGTGTAGATTTCACCTTAAAGTGGGACTTCACTGATTTCAACCTACTTTTAGTTGTTACAATATTGGTAGTAAATGTAAATGAACAGTGTTTACTCAGTCTCTGTGTTTCCTGGACAGAGTTATTCACATTTATTTGTCAGCAAAAGTCCACCGGATGACGCATTTTATGAATGAGACTTTTGACATCTTCAGGGCTTTTGTGAAAACTACAGAGTATAATTCTGCATTTTTGTATCCTCACCCATGGACAGTCTGAGCGACAGAGGTTTATTATCACTGATTGTAACTCACTGTGGCGAGGGGGGCGTGGTTTAGCGGAGCCTGCAACGGGAGAGAACGTCAGGGGACGCGTGGTGAGTGAACGAGCTGAATGCAAATCACGAACACCTTTTTCTCGTTCCAGTAATTGGCGTGGAGACAGGATAAAACACCAGGAGAAGCAGGAGCGTGTGAGAGAGAGAGGGACTGCTGTTAGACCCATACCTGGTTGTTGATTGTCTGGAGTGAAGCCCGTCCTTGGATGTGGAATTATTGAATGTGCATTGCACTGCCTTTTGTTTATGTGTTTGATATTTTCTCTGGTGAGAATAAAAGTCTAGCAGCAGTCAAAGCTGACCCTTGTCCTCTTCCTTCCCACAACACAAGAACCTTACCACACTGGTGCCGAAACCCGGGAAGGTAGACGGAAGCCGCCGCCATGCAGGCAAACCCCGCCACTGGTACGCCGTTTGCAGACATCATCGCGTCCCTCGCGGTCCTACACCAGGACCAACACCGCGCCCTGCTGGATCTCCGACCAGGAGCGCCGCTTCGAGGCAGTCATCCGGAGCCAGCAGGAGGACCGCGAGAGGTTCCGGAGCTGGATTGACCGGGGGGTTCCTGGGGAGTCCATCGAAGCAGCTGCTGCCAACTTCCAGCTTCCACTGCAGAAGATGGGCCCACAAGATGACCCGGAGGCCTTACTGGACCTCTTCGAGAAGTCTGCGGAGGTGTCAGGTTGGCCCCCGGACCAGTGGCCCATGCGGCTCGTCCCACTGCTCTCGGGCGAGTCGCAGGTGGCAGCGCAGCAGCTGCCCATCCAGAACCTCCTGGTCTTTGAAGACCTAAAAAGGGCCATCCTGCAGCGGGTCGGCTGCTCCCCAGAGCAGCACCGACAGCGGTTCCGGACTCTGGAGCTGGGGGAGGCGGGCCGGCCCTTCGTGTTGGACCAACAGCTCCGGGACTCGTGCCGCAAATGGCTGTTGGCCGACGGAGGCGACGTGGAGCGGATGATCAATCGGGTGGTGCTGGAACAGTTCACCACTCGGCTTCCGAAGAAGACCGCCGAGTGGGTCCAGTGCCACTGGCCCACGTCGCTGGATTCGGCCATCCAACTGGCGGAGGACCACATGGTGGCGTGCCCAGGGGTCGGCGAACCCCTGCCATCTGTCTCTCTCTCTCCCTCTCTTCCTCTCCTCCCTCTCTCTAGACCTATTTCTCTACCCAGGTCCCGTCCGCCCGGCCCACCTCGTGTTCCGCCCCGGGGGCGGTTTGTGGGGGCGGGACTGTCCACCGCCGGGCCGGACCCCGCACCTGCTTCTCCCCTCTCTCCACGCCAATCATTCGGCCCGTTCTCCGCCACTGGAGCGGCGGGCAGGTCTGGGCCGGCCTGTTGGCGTTGCGGGGACCCGGCTCACTTCATAGACCGGTGTCCAGTGATGGAGGTGGGGACATTGATCCGGGTCCCGGACGACCCGCAGGCCGCCCCCGGTCAAGCTGGCCAGTACCAGATACCAGTGAGTATCAAGGGGGTACCTATCAGGCTTTAGTGGACTCAGGTTGTAACCAAACCTCCGTGCATCAAAGCCTGATGTCATCCGGGGCATTGGATACAGGCCGCATGGTTAGGGTACGGTGTGTGCACGGGGATATCGCGAGTTATCCGTTAGTGTCAGTCAGTATTCTATTTAGGGGACAAAAGCATAGTGTGGAGGTGGCAGTTAATCCGCACCTCCGGCACCCGATAATTTTGGGGATGAATTGGCCCACATTTAATAAATTATTGGGACATTTATGCTCGGGTGCCTCTTGGAATAAATGCTCGCGGGGAAAGGAAGTGCGAGTGCAGGCGGGGGAGATTGACCGGGGACCAGTGGTGACTGCCTCAGGGGAACAGAGCGGGATCAGGAGACTGATTCTCTCGGACCGCGATGATTTTCCCCTGGAGCAGTCTCACGATGAAACGCTAAAAAAATGCGTTTGAAAGGGTCAGCACAATCGACGGTCAGCCTCTCCAGCCTGGACGACCAGTGACTTATCCCTATTTTGCGATTATCAAAGATTGTCTTGGGTCACTCGATACAACCTCTCAGTCAAAGGAAGGTACAACCCAGTTATTGGTACCAAAGAGCCGCAGGGAAATGCTTTTTCATGCGGCTCACTCTAACCCAATGGCTGGACACTTAGGACAAACAGCGACACTAAATCGCCTCATGGCCCAATTCTTTTGGCCGGGCATTCACGAGAACGTGTGCAGGTGGTGCGCGTCTTGTCGTGAATGTCAATTGGTAAATCCTCCGGCCACTCCAAAAGCGCCTTTGCGCCCCCTTCCATTAATGCAGGTCCCCTTCGAACGAATTGGCATGGACCTCATCGGGCCATTAGAGCGATCAGCGAGAGGGAATCGTTTTGCATTAGTCATTGTGGATTATGCAACACGATATCCAGAAGCAGTGGCTCTCCGCAACATTTCCGCTAAGAGTGTTGCGGACGCGCTCTTCAGTTTAATCTCCCGAGTGGGGATTCCAAAAGAAATCCTCACTGATCAGGGCACGGCGTTTATGTCACGTACGTTACGCGAACTGTACGAATTATTGGGCATTAAATCGATTCGAACCAGCATCTTTCACCCACAAACAGACGGTTTGGTCGAACGTTTTAATCGCACGCTTAAATCCATGATTCGTAAGTTCGTTCAGGAAGACGGCAAAAATTGGGATAAATGGTTGGAACCCCTGTTGTTCGCTGTGCGAGAGGTCCCGCAAGCCTCCACAGGGTTTTCCCCCTTTGAGCTTCTCTTTGGGCTCGACGGTGATTAGCGGGGAGGATGATCTCGGGCCAGAGGCGAATGTAAAA
>RJVU01040955.1:0-12249 GCA_003731715.1 Anabarilius grahami | reverse complement strand
TGAAACTAAATGCTTAATAATAACTGCTAAACTAAAATTGCTTGTTTAATTAATTAATAATAATATCATATAATATAAATCATATAATAATTCTAAGTAATTATTAAAGCCAGACAATGTTATTACTGGTTGAGAGGTTACGTGGGGTGCAAGTTATTATGGTGTTGAACACCGCTAAAAGCCAAGTCACTTTCATGGTACCTAAAACCCAGAATTGGGGCAAACTAACCTGAATTTTACCTGGCTAGCCAGCTAATCCAGCTTCATGGTACAGGCCCCTGTTAGTGGATTTTCCTGTTCTGGGCTTGTTTTGTTGTGTGTTCATTAGTTTTTTAATTTTGCACTTAATTTTTTTTTTTTATAATTTAATGTTTTAATAAAGATTTAATGTTTTAATTGTTTTACTGTGTTCTGTTTTTCCTAACTGCACCGTTTAACATTTAAGGCCACGTGCATTGTAAGCAATATATATATATATTTATATGGGCTAGTTTTAAATGTCAATATATGAAATTGTTCCATTTTCGAATAGGTTTCATATATGGGCAGATATATATGTACATATATGTTTTTACTTTATATGTGACATATATGTATATAAGACTGTTTTATACATACATAAACATATATATTTATATGGGCTAGTTTTATATGTCAATATATGAAATTGTTCCATTTTCTAATAGGTTTCATATATGTTTTCACTGTATATGTCAATATATTTTATATATGTAAATTTCATATATGTACATATATTACATTTCCGTATGGGGATTAAACCTCGTAACTGCTCCTAAAACTGTGGGTAAACCTCATAACACCACCCCCCCTTCCCTCCCCAACATGAATGAAGTGCTGCACCAAAGCCGCTTGAAGGCATGCCTGCAAGAAAAAACAAGAAAGACTGTTTCCCGAAACCGTATTGTCGCAAACCTGTCATTCAGCCACAATGGTGAATGCTGACGGGGCGGCGCTAGGGGTGGGCTAAGGGGGCTGGAGCCCCGAATCTTTCAGGTTTGAGGTTTCTTAACAGTGTTGTCAAAATATAATTTTTCTAAACATATCTCTCTATTAAAATATGTTAAGCAGTTCAATACCTCTTTTCTACAGTATCCATACATCGGTAGCGCTTTCTCTCTTCTCTCCGACAGCGCGTTCCAGCACACCGCAGCTGAAAACGGCACGCCTCCTGTCACTCACTCAGAGCCGCAGCAGGCCACGAGACTCTCGTTCGGTCCGGTTGAAGGGTTTTTGTTATGATAACTGATATGACAACTTTAGCACATTTATCAGCTAAACATTCATTCGATGTTTCCCATCAATGACCCTGAGCTGCCGCCTAATGAACCGAAAATTCAAAACATACATAGCCTAAATGGTCTGTAACGTTGTATTTTACCAACGAACTAAAATCGAAACCGTGATATGGCTTTGTGCCTTTATAAAACAGCAAAAGACAGCGATTAAGTATACATACAGTCTGTTTGTGCTGCGTGTTTTAAAGAGAAGTGTACGGTGGCCGAGAGAGCTCAACACGCTGCAAATAAAGAAAACACATGCAAATAAAGAAAACATCTTCATCAGTTTGACAACAAACGCGCTGCAAATTCCACAACACTTACAAATAGTGAAACGCGCTGCAAATTCCACAACACTTACAAATAGTGAAACGCGCTGCAAATTCCACAACACTTACAAATAGACAAACGCGCTGCAAATTCCACAACACTTACAAATAGTGAAACGCGCTGCAAAAGCCCACAACACTTACAAATAGACAAACGCGCTGCAAAAGCCCACAACACTTACAAATAGACAAACGCGCTGCAAATAGGACTGCTCATAATGCAGATCAGAATGTTAACAAACAAAACGAAAAAACTCGTGTTAAAAGAGTAAACATGAACAATCCCAGCCAGCGGTCCCAGACAGGTACGTCAATGTGTTCCCTATAACATTTTCGTTGTGGTCTGTGCCAGTCTCGGCGCCAGGACAAACGATTTGGGGGATATTATTTTGCGTTAAAATATTATTAATAAATGATTAATATTAAATAATATATATTTTTTAATAATTTACTTGTCTCAAATCCCAGTCAATTATTCACTGCAGAAAGTGAAAGTAAAAACTCAGCGATGAGAGCTCTACTTCAACATGTTCTGATAACACTATTTTACCTTAATTTATTTCTTAATATTTCTCTTGTGTCCCATACGTATTGAAAAAAAATGAAAAGAGATATAGGTGTTACTTTTTTTTTTTTTTTTTTTTTTNAACTATATCTCTATATAGTGTATGTGTATTATTTCTAATTAGCTAATCTCATCGCGTCGGTTATGCATGATGCACTATAAATTATTGCGGGGCAAATTCAATTATTATTTTAATTCTAAAAGTAGCCTAATCATTATCGTCACCGTCATCATCATTCAGATCATCTCAGAAGGACTTGAGATCGCTGGGCCTGGTATGTGCTATTTGCAGCACGTTTCACTATTTGTAAGTGTTGTGGGCTTTTGCAGCGCGTTTCACTATTTGTAAGTGTTGTGGAATTGGCAGCGCATGTGTTGTCAAACTGATGAAGATGTTTTCTTTATTTGCATGTGTTTTCTTCATTTGCAGCGCGTTGAGCTCTCTCGGCCACCATAGAAGTGTGCTCTTTGCTCACGCGATCAGCTGGTGATCTGGTGATCAAAATAAAAGCGCAAGGATTTATCTTATTAATTACTACAAAAGTCGGCTACTGTAATTTCCCTATACTGTTGTGTAAAGTAACTTTTGTGTAAAATAATTTTGGTGTACTGTTGTGTAAAGTGTTTTTTTATTTTTACATTTATTTTAGAGTGCATTTGTTACAATATGTGGATATAACTGCCATATGAATAATTATATAGTCCTAAAACACTATATTATTATTATTTTTATATTTATATTATTGTAATAATTGTTTGGCATCCTAAAACACAATGTAGACTGAGACAATATCACAACTAAAAAGATGTTTGAACCCTCTTTCATGTCCAGGTACAATGCTGTTTCTTTGGTCAATTTGCATACTGTACATGGGTTGAAGCTCTTAATTTTGAGCTCTTAAAGTGCACCAGATTGATTTAACCTTAAAAAGTACAACATTTTCTTCTGGGGGTGCATGCCCCCAGACACCCCTAGAGGAGGTACGCTAAGCATGTTTTGGAAAGATTTAAGATCAATTTTTCCTATACCTGTGAATTTTGTGGACAAGAAAAATAAACTATTTTGCATTTGTTTTTTCATTGTATTTATACAAGATTATTTTGGAAAGATTTAGAATTCTATATTTGTCGGAAAGTCTTTTATTTCCTGTCATTTATTTGAAGCTGTAGTGATGTCATTTCCTTTCCGAGCGCATCACATCCTCATTCCGACTCCGTATTCTGTGGGATGGTGGCTCGCGTGTGCGTAACCTAATCGAAAGTAAGTTTCATCCTGCACTAGGATGCAAATATTGCCATCGGATTTGTTTAGATGTTGTATACTCTCACCTGTTTTCCTATCACGTATATTATACGCATGGTTTGATACTTCTGTGTGTATTTCTTTAGTTAATAGGTATCGTGTTGTATATTTTAGGAGATTATAGCAGCGCATGCAGGGAAGGATGACACACACACACACTTAACTTGACTTCTTCGTTTACTCACATGTGTCAGTGAGGTGACACCGGAACATTTCCGGAAACACATGTAACAACGTGTATTATGGGAAATGTAGTTAAATAAACAGCATTAACAAAATACACAACATTTCCTCCCCTCTTACTCTTTGAGGTATAACACAAAGATTACAAATTAAAACTGTGCCAACTGAAATAATGAATTTATAAAATTCAGTTCCTCTTTTCAACACATCTATCAACATAGACCTTTTTATCTATTTATTTATTTTTTTTTTTACGTAGAACATTGAGTCTTCATGTTGAATTCTCATATATAAAGTAACATAACTATTTCCTTGGGAATGAGGGTAGACTACCTCAGACCCTAGTTTACCCTTAGGGGATTATTCTGCCCCGAAGCAATAAGGGTAGCCCCTAACTAAGTGTAATCCAATAAACGCTGAGGTGGACGCCGCTCCCTTACTGGATACCGGCGACCTATTGAGTTTCCATCTTCTGTCAGAACAACCGGTGACGATGGTTCCTTAACAAATGGACAATTTGAGGTCATGATAGGCTCAGTGGTGGAGACTACTGAAGTTGGTGAAGTGTCATCTATTTGCTCGGTGACATCAGTGAGTTCAGGAAGATCCGTGACTGTGCTGGCTCCACCCAGCAACTGATCAGTGTGTCTCCTCCTGGAAAGATTGTCAGCAGTCTTGACCTTATACGACACTGGGCCCGTCTGGGCCTCCACAGTAGCTGGAACCCATTTCGGACCACTGCCATAATTCCGGGCCAGCACTGGTGAGCCTGTTGAAAAGGTTCTGTCCTTGGCTCGCAGGTTCCTTCGCTCTACCTGACTCTTTTGTTGCAGCAAGACAGTTTCTTTGAGTGTTGCTGGCTTAAGCAGCTCAAAGCTTGTTCTGAGCTCTCTGTTGAACAACAAATACGCTGGCGACACTTTGGTAGTCCCGTGCGGAGTACTGCGATAGCACAGCAAGAAGCTATGAAGGCGTTGATGAAATGTGCCCTGTCCGAGAGAAGCTTTCAAGGCACGTTTCATGGTTTGGACAAACCTTTCTGCTAACCCATTTGTTGCAGGATGGTAGGGTGATGACGTGATATGTTGTACACAATTTACTAGTAGAAATGTGGCTATCTCATGGGATGTAAATTGGGGCCCATTATCTGAGACAAGCTGCACTGGTGATCCAAATCTACTGAAAATTTCTCCCAGTTTCTCAATTGTCTTCTCAGCTGAAGTAGATTTCATAATGGCCACCTCAGGCCACTTACTGTGTGCATCCATGACCACCAACAGCATTTTGTCCTCGACTGGGCCTGCAAAATCAACATGAATGCGATGCCATGGTTTTTCAGGATACTCCCACGGGTGCAGCGGTGCAAGTTGTGGTACATTACGTATACGCTGACATGAGGTACACGTCCTTGCTTTTTCCTCTATTTGGCCATCCACTCCTGGCCACCAGAAGTAGCTCCTGGCAATCTCCTTCATGCGGACCATTCCACAGTGTCCTACATGCAGCTGTTTAAGCACTGGCTTACGCAAAGCCGGGGGAATAATCACTCTCCTTCCCCACAATAAGCAGCCTGACTGCACTGAAAGTTCATGACGTCGAGAGACGTATGGTTTCAGCTCCAGATCATCGCTTTCCCCTTTGCCTGTCATGACCATATCCAGGACTTTTGACAGGACAGGGTCATTTCGTGTGCCCTTGCGTACTTGTGCAGCTGTTACTGGGGCCCTTTCCACCTGGCTGAAGTAAAAAATTTCAGCCACCTGTGCCTCCTTTACCCTGTCCGTGAGAGGCAATCTGGACAGACCGTCCGCATTCCCATTCAATTCCGACTTTCGGTACTTGATGTCATAGGTGTGAGCAGATAACAACAAAGCCCACCTTTGCATCCTACTGGCAGCAAGAGAGGGAATGCCATGGTGTGGGCCAAAAATTGCAGTGAGTGGGCGATGATCGGTCAGCAGCGTGAACTTCCTTCCAAAAATATACTGATAGAACTTACGCACTCCAAATACAATGCTCAATGCTTCTCGCTCAATCTGAGCATAGTTTGCTTCTGCTTTGCTCAGACTCCTGGAAGCAAACGCGATTGGCCTCTCTTGACCATTAGGTATGATGTGGGACAAGACAGCTCCCACACCATATGGGGAAGCATCGCAGGCCAGCTGGATAGGAAGAGCAGGGTCAAAATGAGTGAGGGCATTTGACCTTAAAAGTGTCTCCTTTGCTCTTATGAATGACTCCTGGCATTCAGAGGTCCACTTCCAATTATTCTCATGACACAACAATTTGTGCAGGGGTTTCAGCAGCGTAGCGATATTTGGGATGAAACGCCCATAATAATTAAGTAAGCCGAGGAAAGACCGCAACTGGCTGACATTTTTGGGCACTGGAGCATCCACGATGGCCTTAACTTTGGATGGGGACGTATGCAGAGCAGAGGCATCAATGACATGGCCTAGGTACTCAACTGAAAACTGGAAAAATTCACATTTATCCTTGCGCACTCTCAATCCGTATTCTTTCAGTCTCTCAAGGGTAGCATCCAGGTGCTGTAAGTGTGACTCTTCATCCGTGCCAGTCACCAGAATGTCATCTAGATAACACACGACTCCTGGAAGCCCTGCAAGGATCTGATCCATCGCTTGCTGAAAAATGGATGGAGCCGAGGTAATTCTGAACGGTAAGCGGTTGTAACGAAATAAGCCTTTGTGTGTATTGATGGTGAGAAGTTCTCTGGACTGTTCCTCCACATGCATCTGTAGGTATGCTTGGTTGAGATCGATTTTGCTGAATTTTTGCCCTCCTGTCAGCCCAGCAAAAAGGTCATTAATGTGGGGCAAGGGGTATTGTTCTGCTGACAACACTGGATTTACAGTGACTTTAAAATCGCCGCAGATCCTTATGCCTCCATCCTTCTTTATGACTGGAACAATAGGTGTTGCCCACTTACTCACACTGACTGGTTCCAGCACACCACTCTTCACAAGTTCAGCTAAGCTTGCCTCTACTTTAGGTTTGAGTGCATATGGCAGGGGCCGGGACTTTAAGAACTTTGGCTGGCTTCCTGGCTCCACGGTCAATTTCACTTTGATTCCTTCCATGCTGCCTAACTCCTGTTTGAAAACTTCAGTGTTTTTTTGAAGAACACCTTCAAGATCCAGTGTTTTAGGTGTCATCATATGTACGGCCGGCCAGTCCACCTTCAGTTGCTCAAGCCAGGAACGACCCATCAACGAGGGGTAATCACCCACGACCACATACAATGGCAGTTTTTTTGTTTGTCCATTCAGTTCAACTGTTACTTGGGTGAGTCCTTTCATGGTCACTGATTCCCCAGTATAAGTTTTAAGGACCACATCAGGTGGTTTGAGTGGCAGGTGGCTCAGTATTTCACTGTATATCGCATCCGACACCAGCGACACAGCTGCACCAGTGTCGATCTCCATTTTCACTGGTTGTCCTTCCAGCAGCGCTGCGACCTTATAAGCCTTGGTTCCACCTGCGACAGTGAGCACATGCAAGAGAAATTCCTCATCAGATGTTTCCGTACCCTCTTTGTTTTCCTGCCCGACTGCAAATATGCGTTTCTTTTGTTTCCTTCTGAATACTGGTTTCGGCTGCATTTTTTTTCTTTTCTGTTTTATTTCTACATGCACGCTCAATGTGTCCCTTTTTCTTACAGCTGCGGCATTCCATATCCTTAAACCAGCATGAAACAGGTGAGTGTCCATTCTTACCACAACGGAAACATGGGCCTTTATTTTCAGTTTGTTTTTCAGTCTCCATCTTGTACACTTTACTGTTTGAGCTCAATTGCTGGGCTTCCTTAGCAGCCAATTCCATAGACACACTCAGCTCAATTGCTCTTTGTAGTGTCAGGTTGCTCTCGGTTAACAGTCTTTTCTGTATGCCCTCGCAGCGGAGTCCGCATACCAATCTGTCCCGAAGTGTATCGTTGAGCACATCACCAAATTCGCAGTGTTCAGCTAATTTTTTTAGCACTGCTACAAACACTGTCACAGTTTCCCCTTCTAGCTGATTTCGTCTGTGGAACCGAAATCGCTCTGCTATTACTAAGGGTTTTGGGGAGAAATGCGCTTTAAGAGTGCTCACTATTTGATCATAAGTTTTCTCTCCAGGTTTTTCTGGTTGCAGGAGGTTACGCAGTAGTGTATATGTCTTTGGTCCCATCATACTTAAAAATGTGGGTACAACTTTCTCTTCAATAATAGCATTCGCTGCTACAAAGTACCCAAATCTTTCTGTGTAAGAACTCCACTGTTCACTGCTTTCATCAAAAGGACCCATATTTCCAAAAACTGATGCCATTTTTGCCGTTCTCTGTCGTTTAACAATCAATTTAGTCACTTATCTGATCGTCGTCTTTCCTCCCCCTTTTTCAGTTTAGACGTGGATTAGCAGCAGACTCGTATTATTTCGCGTTTTTCAGCGATCTCGCCGTCAAGCCGCTTCATTTCCGCATCTTTACAACACACGTGGAATAACGAGATCCTCGTCGCCACTTTGTTGTATATTTTAGGAGATTATAACGGCGCATGCAGGGAAGGATGACACACACACACACTTAACTTGACTTCTTCGTTTACTCACATGTGTCAGTGAGGTGACACCGGAACATTTCCGGAAACACATGTAACAACGTGTATTATGGGAAATGTAGTTAAATAAACAGCATTAACAAAATACACAACATATCGTGTGAACATGTTATAAGCCTGGTTAGACTGGAGATTGTTTCCTTTACATTATTTCAGCCTTAAGCCGTATTCTCGAGTGCTATATTTCAGTTCTTATGCCCTTTAGTCTTACTGCTAAATCGTGTTTAGCCTCTGTGTCCAGACGCACCTAGAGTGTAGTTCGACACTCCCTGGCCATGCGCCCCTCAGGTGCTGGGCGAATGGGGTGCAGTTGCGCTCGCTTCCACTAGAGGGAAGCGAAGACCACCAAATCCATTTAGTATTCCTACTTTGCCTCATTAACCTTTCGTATGCCTGTATATTAGTTGTTTATGACTCCTTTCAGGATATTTGACCAAATTATTATATTTCAGTATTCTGATTCAATGTTTACTATTACATTGGATATTACTGTATACCTTTGTACATTTTTTTATACTTTGTACATTGTGAGTAATATTATTTCATTCTTTGTTTCTTTTATAGACCACACACATACACACACCCCACATATATACCTCCTTGTACATCAATGCTTGTACCCAAACTACAATATTAAAGTTTGCTGGAATAATTTCTCCGTGCCCTTCTCTCTGACCGGAGCCCTGTCAAAGGAAACTTCCAGACCAGTATTATCCTCTTCAGAGTGTCTAACTCTATCACATGGTCCTTCGAGCCGGATCTGACAGCTTTCTGGAGACAATATGGAGCCAGGACAACCATCTGCAGATTCAGCAGTGCGTTCTCGACCCCAGCGGGAGATACAGTTACCAGCATCCCTTGCAAACTTTGAAGTTGGGTACACACCGAGAGTCACAGTACTCACTTCCACTGAAGCTGGGGAACTTGGAGCAGCAGCCCCAGCTCACGACATCCCAATCCCTGATCCACCTTCACTGCCATCTGTGAGAGCAGAGTCATGTCGATCCTGGGTATCTTCTCATCATAGCAGACCGAGATCTCGATCCAGTGCTGCCTCATCAACCAAGAGGTCCATTGCAGACGGGCTATCCGAGCTACAAAGTGCCATGTTGGAGGAACAGGTCAAGCGGATGGAATTAGCAGAAGTGCAGCGGCAGATCATGGAGCAGACGCTAGTGGACGAGCAGTGTAATCTTCTAGACAAAGAAGCCAAAGACGCTCTCTATGAGAAGGAGGAACTTCTCAGAGAACAAGAACGGCAGAGACGTCGGCTGGAGGAGAAAGCAGAGATGGCATACAAGAGTAAAGAGGCTATCACCAGGCATCAGATGTTGCGACGGCGACAGAAAGAGAAAGAGATGGAATTGGCGCAAGCAGCTCTTATCACGTCTTTCCTGAAGGGAGAAGGAATTGAGGGTTCCTGTTCCTCCAGGCCCCGTAGTGAATGTGAGTACAACCTAAGGTCCTCATTAGAAGGACAGCCTCTCCTACTCCACTCACAAGATGAACGTGAACTGCTCCATTCTACTCCATCTATTCATGTTATGCCACTAGTCTCCAGTACAGTAATAAGTCCACCTGTCTCGACCAGTCTTACATCAGTCCAGCCCGCTCCTCAAGTGAGTGCTTATACTACTACTAGTGTACTCGCTCAGCCGAAGCCTACGTATCTTACCATGCTTCCTCCTCCAGCAATCATCAACCCAGCTTCGCAGTCGGCTCCCAGATCAGCCGTGAGTGCCGTTACCTCATGTGCTTCGCCACTGTCAGTAGAACAGTATATGGCCCCACTTCGCCAGCCACCGATGGTCTATAGCCAAGCCCAGGTCCAATATGTGCCTCCACCTGTTACACCTCTACAGCCAGTGCTATCAGCTGCTAACGCGCTGTCCCATCCTTACCCACCTTCTCCACGACAGGGCACAGACCTCATGGAGCTCCTAGTTGCCACATCTTATGGCCTTCCTAGACCTACTCTACCTCACTTCACCTCAGGTAAAGAGTCTTTGGACAATCTGCTCAATACGCATGCACACCTCACAGAGTTCAAATATCAAGTCCTCCTCGATCACTTGAAACTGCCAAGCGCCTACAAGCTAGCCCAAGCCTACATGTACCATCCAAAGCCGTACACCTCAGCCCTCCAGGCTCTCCAAGATAAATATGGGCAACCGCGTCAGCTCGTGCAGAGTGAGCTGCACGAGCTGAATAGATGGAGTAGTACTGTACGCCATGAGGTGAGCTCAGACAGGCAGCTGTCTCGTTCGACATTTCCCCAGCTCATTCTCCCAAACAAAGGTACCGCATCTTTCATGCCTTCACCGCTGGTGAACTGAGCCTGTCTGAGCATAGCTATCCTGTCAAGTCACTCATGCACAGATACTCCCACCTGCAAGGTCTTCCTCTGCCGAAGGTTGACAAGGTCCAGCCGCTTCTGTTGATAGGATCGGACTTTCCACATCTGCTGCTTCCTAAACAACCGGTCCGAGCAGGTCCTCCTGGGAGTCCTGTAGCGGTGCGTACTGCTCTTGGTTGGACATTGCAAGGCCCAGCCAACCTTAACCTCACTGGTGAGCACTCTCACTGCTACTTCACCATGTCTACTAACTCAGACTGTGGGAAGTTGACATAACCCCGTATGCCAAAGCCAAGACTGTGATCCGCTCCAAAGAAGATCAGCAGGCCCTAGAACTGCTGGAACAGCGCACAGTTAAGGCAGAAGTGGATGGAGTAACAAGGTATGCTACTCCACTACTGAGGCGCAAAGTAAGCCTCACACTCTGGGCTCCAAAGCACACATTGCTCCCACAGCTACGGAGCACAGAACGCCGTCTAGCCAAAGATAATGCTCTAGCCAACACCTACTGTCAAGAAATACAGAAACTTGAACAGTTGGGCTATGCCAAACCTCTACCTCCTGACATAGTAGACAGCTCCACAGAGTCCTGGTATCTGCCGCACCACGTTGTCCACCACAACGGTAAGGCGAGGATTGTCTACAACTGTTCCTACCAGCACAACGGTCAAAGTCTCAACAGCCAACTGTTGCCCGGTCCGACTTTAGGTCCTACACTCCTCAGTGTACTTCTTCGGTTCCGAGAACACATTATGGCTATCAGTGGTGACATCAAAGTGATGTTTCATCAAGTTCGCCTGCTACCCGAAGACAAGCCCCTTCTCCGTTTTCTCTGGAGAGGTATGAAGAGGGAGGAGGAACCAACGGTGTATGAGTGGCAGGTTTTGCCATTCGGGACGACATGCAGTCCTTGCTGTGCCACATACGCCCTTCAGCGGCATGTGAAGGATAACAGCAGCGGTTATGAGGACATCCTACACCTTGTGGAGACTGCCTTCTACGTCGACAACTGTTTGACCAGTGTCACGAACGCTGATGAAGCCAAGACCATTATCAACCGGATGCGTAAACTGCTCTCAGCTGGAGGCTTTGATATCAGGCAGTGGGCCAGTAACACCCCCACCGTTGTTGAGCATCTTCCATTGGAAGCGAAAGCAGCAAGTCATTATGACAGAACTGTCACTCCCTTCCCAGCAAGTCACACTCTGGACTGACGCGATGACAGTTTTAACGTGGCTCAATTCCGACTCGTGTCGCTACAAGGTCTTTGTAGGAATTAGAGTCACAGAAATTCAAGAGCTCACTGAAAACTCGACATGGCGGTATGTCCGCACCACTGATAATCCAGCCGATGACCTTACTCGCGGCAAACCCTTGCTCGAACTCAGCCAGCCGAACCGGTGGAGCCAAGGTCCACCATTCCTCTGACAACATCCAGACTCCTGGCCAGAGCTTCAGTTAATAGAAGCCCAAGAAGCGGACGAGGATGAACTACGGAAGACGTTGTTCTGTGGAGTCACCACCTGCTCTCCGACCACGACACTCTGGTCCGATATAGACAACTGGGACAGTCTTCTCAAGGCTACCCATGAGAGC
>RJVU01040948.1:350148-389462 GCA_003731715.1 Anabarilius grahami | reverse complement strand
ACTCGGGGACCCATAACATACAAAAAGTTGATCTGATTTTCTCCACAGGGTGGACATGAGGATGACGGTCCCTCATCTCCACCCTCGATACCTTCAATATCAACCTCCTCGGAGGAAGATACATTCAGTATCGGTGCCTCTCTTCGGGGGGAAGAAACCGCAGCGCGTGCTTCCGCCACCAAAGGAGAGACACTAGATCTAGCAGGTAAGGGGAGCGATAAGGCAAAGCCCGTCTCTCCCCCCTCTGCTAGATCCATTTGTGAACCCCACGAGTGCAGTCTACGCTGTGCCTCGGCAGCAGCGGGACCAGACCCGCGGGGAACACTCGCCGCGGCGCCCTCCTCGAAGAGCGCCCGGCGTGAGCGAAGTGCCCTGAGAGTGAGCCTCTCACAGTGCACACAGACAGCCCCCTCGAGAGCTGCCTGTGCGTGCTCAACCCCCAGGCACTTCACACACATCTCATGTGTGTCCCCTACCACGATGAATCGCGGACAGGGAGGCACACACTTAGTGAAACGTTCCGTCATTATATTTGTGTTTTTGTGCTTTTTGCGAGACAAACAACAGTAAATAAGACAGACAAGATACAGATAGCGCTTACTGAAGACAACAGAAGCTAGCGTTCTCTGTTTCCGGGCATGCTTTATAGTCCGCGACGTCGCCCGCCTCTGACGTCACGTTCTCTCATTGGTTGGATACAGTAGTGCTTCACGAACGCAAAAATGCAGAGGATTCCCATAAAGTCACTGACGTAGCGTCTATAGTTCCCACGAAAGGGAACCTTGAATACTCTCTAACACTTGATGGGTGCTCCATTAAATCTTCGTCCTCAGTTAGGAACCTGGGTGTGCTCTTTGATACCAATCTTTCATTTGAAAGTCATGTTTCTAGTATCTGTAAAACCGCCTTCTTCCATCTAAAAAATATATCTAAATTACGACATATGCTCTCAATGACAAATGCGGAACAGTTGGTTCATGCATTCATGACCTCAAGACTAGATTACTGTAACGCTCTACTGGGTGGTTGTTCTGCTCGGCTTTTAAACAGACTACAGTTGGTCCAAAATGCGGCAGCTAGAGTTCTTACTAGAACCAGAAAGTATGACCATATTAGCCCAGTTCTGTCAACATTACATTGGCTCCCTATTAAACATCGTATAGATTTTAAAATCTTGCTACTTACCTATAAAGCTCTAAATGGTTTAGCTCCCCAATATCTAAGCGAGCTCTTGGTGCATTATAGTCCTTCACGTTTATTGCGATCTCAGAATTCAGGCCAGTTGATAATACCCAGAATATCAAAATCAACCGAAGGCGGCAGATCCTTTTCCTATTTAGCACCTAAACTCTGGAACAATCTTCCTAGCATTGTTCGGGAAGCAGACACACTCTGTCAGTTTAAATCTAGACTAAAAACACATCTCTTTGCTCTTGCATACACATAACACATTATCAATACATAAACATTTTTTCAAATCCGTTAAAGGATTGTTACGCTGCAATAATTAGGTCGGCCGGAACCGAGAACATTTCCTATAACACTAGATATACCTGTAGATCAGAATAAGAATGGCATCTACGCTAATATCAGTCTCTCTGCTTATCCTGAGGTTTGCCGGGTGCTGGACCCAGGCCGTATCCAGATCAGATGGAGAACCTGTGCCTGGACCTGACTACAACGTGGCCCAGGAGACAATGGGCCTACAGATCCAGTTCTGGCTGCATCTATAATTCAGATTTTTAATCTCCGTATCCGCTTACATATATTTATATATAATCTATTTTTAATCCCTATAATAAATTTGTATAATTCAGATTTTGATCTCATCTCCATATCCATTTACATATATATATCTTCCAAGGGGTTTTTTCCCTCCTAGGACTTTTTTCCCAGTGTTAGCACGCTGGGTTTTTCTCCTAGGGTTTTTTTTCCACGCCTGGGAGTCAGCCGACATTGGCTTAATGTAGCACCATCTTGTATATGTTACATATTACCACGCTTGCTTGTACAGCTTATTTTTAACCACTTATCTTTTTTCTGTGCTTCTAATATGTAAAGCTGCTTTGAAACAATTACCAATTGTAAAAAGCGCTATATAAATAAATTTGACTTGACTTGACTTGACATTTTAGCACAAAATTCAAAATGGCCGACAGCTAAAATGGCCAATATGGGAAAATTGGATATCATTCGACTTGGCATGATGCCCCAAATCCAACGAGACCAAATTCATGATTTTTGGCAAAACTCATCAGAAGTTATAAGCAAAAATAGCCATTTTTCATATCTCCGCACCACTAGGTGGCGCTGCACCGAAACACTGCATGTTGCCTCAGGTCATGCTTGTGATGACAGGTACCAAGTTTGGTCTGAATACGATAAAGCGTTGCGGAGATACAGCCTTATGTCTATTTTCGCAAGCACTACGTACAATTTGTTTGCATATTTTTCGAAAACGGTTTGAGGAATCAACTTGAATTCCATAACTTTTTGTCGGCATGGTCTGAAGATGATCTGGTTCAATTTTCGTGAAAATCGGAGTAACGGCCTAGGAGGAGTTCAAAAAAGTAGGTTTTTCAGAAAATTCAAAATGGCGGAAAAATCTTCATGACGGAAAATGACGTCATAGGGTGCAATCGATTTGTCTTGACCCAAGGAATCAGAGGAAAAAAGAATTTGTGCTGTCATAGACTTCAAGAGCGGAAGAAGAAGAAGAAGAAGAAATATAGCTGCAAGCAGCAATTACGGGGCCAAGCACAAAAACGGCACAAGAAGCCAACCAACATGGCTGGGAGCATCACACCAACAATGTGAGCAATTAGAGACCTATTAAGATCATTTTAGGCAAAAGAGCTGAAAAATGATCAAAAATTAGGATTTTACTGGTTTATCACTTTCGACCAAAAGGTGGCGCTGTGACCAAATTAATGTGGTATGGTCAGAGTGAGTTGACAATGACACTTGCAAAGTTTGGTGTCAATATATCAAAGCATTGCAGAGATACAGCTTCAAGAGTAATTTTTGCATCATGCCTCAAATTCATTGCTCCGGTATACGAAAACAGTATGACAAATCGACTTGAAATCCATAGCTTTTTGTCAGCATGGTCTGAAGATGATACGGTTCAATTTTGGTGAAAATCGGAGCAACGGTCTAGGAGGAGTTCGAAAAAGTAGGTTTTTAAAGAAAAACAATATGGCGGACAGGAAGTTCAGCTGACTATGGCAAATTTGTTAGGCTGCAATCGATTCGTCTTGACCCAAGGAATCAGAGGAAAATTTTTTTTTTTTTCTAGCCCTTATGGTTCAAAAGTTATTAACATAAACATAAGTGCAAATTTGGACAGCTGGTGGCGCTAGAGGGATTGAGTTAGAGACTCCAAATTTGCTATGGGCATAGTTCAGACTGTCCTCTAACTGTGTGCCAAATTTCATAACTTTCCCGCAAGCGGTTCTATGGGCTGTCATAGACTTTCAGAGCGGAAGAAGAAGAAGAAGAAGAAGAATAATAATAAAAAAAAAGAACGCCAACGGATACAATAGGTGCCTCCGCACCTTCGGTGCTTGGCCCCTAATAAAGAAAAAGAACGCCAACGGATACAATAGGTGCCTCCGCACCTTCGGTGCTTGGCCCCTAATAAAAAAAAAGAACGCCAATGGATACAATAGGTGCCTCCGCACTTTCGGTGCTTGGCCCCTAAAAAAAAAAGAACGCCAACGGATACAATAGGTGCCTCCGCACCTTCGGTGCTTGGCCCCTAATAAAGAAAAAGAACGCCAACGTATACAATAGGTGCCTCCGCACCTTCGGTGCTTGGCCCCTAATAATAAAGAAAAAGAACGCCAACGGATACAATAGGATTCAAGATTCAAGATTCAAGAATTTTTATTTGTCACATGCACAATTATATAGAGCATATATAACCAGCAGTGAAATGAGAGTCAGGTCCGCTCCATGGACAGTGCAATTATTAAAGAATACAACACAGATGAAAATATACATAACTATAGCTATGAAAGAATTAAATAAAAGTAAACAATAAAAATATAAGAATAAAATATAAAAAAAGATGTATACTGTAGAATTAAATATAGAATGGAAAAATAATGTGCATGAGAGTAAACTGTAGTCTTAAATATTAAGATACACAGGGATGTGCAAGAGGCAATGTGCATATGTGCATTATACTGTAGTCTTAAATATTAAGATACACAGGAATGTACAAGAGGCAAAAGTGCAAACAGGTTAACACTTTCAGTATGTCAATGTGAGGTAGTGAATGATGAATTATCTTACTGATAAAGTGCATATTAAGTGAAGACATGAAGATGTTAAGAGGCTGGTTTTGAGTTCAGGAGCCTGATGGCCTGGGGAAAGAAACTCCTCCTAAGTCTCTCGGTTTTTGCCAATAGACTACGGAAGCGCTTACCAGATGGCAGCAAAGTGAAAAGATTACTGGGGTGGATGGAGTCCTTGATGATTTTAACAGCTCTGCTTTTGCAGCGTTTGAGGTAGATGTCCTGCAGAGAGGGGAGAGCAGACCCTGAGATGCGCTCAGCTAAGCGCACAACTCTCTGCAGGGCTTTGCAGTCTTGACTGGAGCTGTTCCCATACCACACTGAAATACACTGAGTCAATACACTTTCTATGGTTCCTGAATAGAAAGTTTTCAGGATTGCTGGTGAGACCCTGAATTTCCTCAGCTGTCGCAGATGGTACAGTCTTTGCCTGGCTTTATTAACCTGTGTTTGAATGTGGGTAGTCCAAGTCAGATCCTCGGAGATGTTTACACCGAGGTACTTGAAGCTACTCACCCTCTCCACAGGGGTCCCGCTGATCATAAGAGGAGTGTAGGGCTGCTTCTGTCTCTTCCTGAAGTCAACAATCAGCTCTTTAGTTTTGCTCACATTCAGAGAGAGACAATTGTCCTGGCACCATGATGTTAATTTCTCTACCTCATCCAAGTATGCGTTCTCATTATTGTTGTGAATGAGGCCCAGAACCACAGTATCATCAGCAAATTTGATAATAGAAGTGGAGCTGTGGGAAGATACGCAGTCATGTGTGTAGAGAGAGTAGAGCAGGGGACTCAGGACACAGCCTTGTGGGGCTCCTACGTTCAGAGTGATGGAGCTGGAGGTGTACTGGCCTGCTTTCACCACTTGAGGTCTGCCGGTGAGGAAATCAAGAATCCAGTAGCAGAGTGAGGAATTCAGGCCGAGGTCCAGGAGTTTAGAAGCCAGCTTGATGGGGACTATAGTATTGAAAGCTGAGCTATAGTCAATAAATAGCAGCCGTACATAGTTCCTGTTATTGCTGTCAATGTGTGTGAGAGAAGAGTACAGGATGTGAGAGATGGCATCATCAGTGGATCTGTTGGGGCGATAAGCAAACTGAAGAGGGTCCAAGGTATCCGGGATGGAGGAGCAGATGACGTTTTTAACCAGTCCCTCGAAGACCTTCATAACTATCGATGTGAGTGCTACTGGACGATAGTCATTCAGACAAGAGGGTTTATTGTTCTTAGGCACAGGAATGATGACAGATTTTTTGAAGGAGGTGGGAATCACCGATGTAGCAAGAGACTCATTAAAAATGGATGTAAACAAACCAGCAAGCTGATCAGCGCATGACCGCAGAATACGGCCGGAAATTCCATCAGGTCCGGCTGCTTTCCTGATGTTCACTCGCTTTAGAGCCCTCCGAACCTCATCCTCCGACACGGTGATCACATGATCATCGCTGCTCTGACTGCTGCTTCCTGACGCGCTGATCGGCAGACTCGCGCTGCTTAGATTGCTTTCAAAGCGGCCGTAGAAAGTGTTTAGCTCGTCAGCCAGCGACGGAACAATTCTCACCTCTGCAGAGGATTTATTTCCAAAGGCACAGATGGTCCTTAGTCCTTGCCACATGCGTCGGGAGTCATTTAGCTGGAAATGTGACTCTATGCGTTCCCTGTATCTGTGTTTGGCAGCTTTTACTGCGCGTCGGAGAGCATAGCACGATGATTTGTACTCGCTCATGTTTCCTGACAAAGACCGGCGTTGTAAGCAGCAGTGCGTTTGTTTACTGCTGCACGTATTGTTCTGTCAACCCAAGGTTTCTGATTTGAGAAGGTCCTTATAGTTATTTTATCCGTAGCTTGTTCGGCTAGTGTGTTTACAAAGCTTAATGCTACATCCGTGAACTCGCTGACGTCAGATGAACTTGCCCGAAACATGTCCCAGTCTACGTCATCAAGAGCCGCCTGTAGCATGTCTTCTGAGTGGGCAGACCAGCGCGTCACCTCCCTCTGCACCGGAGGATCTTGAACGAGCCTTTGTTTATATTCCGGTGTAAGGAAAATGGCGGCATGGTCTGATTTGCCGAAAGCCGGTAGTGGGCGAGCTTTGTAGGCAAGATTAAACTGAGTGTAGCAATGATCCAGTGTATTCGGTCCTCTGGTTGGACAGGATACATGTTGATAAAAGTTAGGCATAACTTTCCTGAGGTTGGCTTTGTTAAAATCCCCAGCGATGATAATAGCAGCGTCAGGATGTTTGTTGATGTTGCCGCTGAGCGCATCGTGAAGCTCGGACAAAGCCAAACTGGTGTCAGCTTGTGGTGGGATGTAAACAGCAGTAGCAATGATCGATGAAAACTCCCGGGGAAGATAGAATGGGCGGCAAATAATGGTTAAATGTTCCAGATGAGGCGAGCAGGAGCGCGACAGAGTGGAGATATTCATGGGGTCACACCATTTCTTGTTAATCATGAAACACACTCCACCACCTTTGGATTTACCAGCCTCGGCTGTTCTGTCCATCCGTAAAACAGAGAAGTTTACCGACGGTGTTACAGCAGCGTCCGGGACCGAGGGCGTGAGCCATGTTTCAGACAAACAAAGGATGTTACAGTCCCTTATGTCCCGTTGGAAACTTATCCTGGCTCTAAGATCGTCCATCTTATTCTCCAGAGACTGGACATTGGCGAGCAGAATGCTCGGTAGAGGAGGACTGTGAGCACTTTTCCTCAGTCTGTTGCGAATCCCAGCGCGTTTCCCGTGGTGTTTCTTGGTCCGTCGCCACGGGTGGTTATCCAGGTGGCCATTGTTCATCTCGGCGTTCCGGAGAATCTCAGATGACCACGATGGGTTGAGGGATAAAGTGTTCTGAAACAGGTTAGTGAAGCGGTGTCCAATGTCCAAAAGTGTTCTTTTGTCGTAAGTGATCAGTGCAGAGGTTATGTGTGTAAAAAGAGAAAGCAAGAGTAGGTAAAAAAGTAAATAAAAACACAATCTAAGCGGCGCCATCTTGAAAACTTTAAGATTATTACCTTTGGTGCTTGGCCCCTAATAAAGAAAAAGAACGCCAACGGATACAATAGGTGCCTCCGCACCTTCGGTGCTTGGCCCCTAATAATAATAAAAAAGAACGCCAACGGATACAATATGTGCCTCTGCACCTTCAGTGCTTGGCCCCTAATAAGTGCTTTTAAAGAAAAGGATCTAATACTCAGCAACCCAAGCTTTATCATTTGTTTATCAGTATTATCTCTGTTTTTTATTTGTTGAACATCAATAAAATTTTTACCCTTAAATGGGTTTGGAAGTTTTTTGTATTTACTAATTCGGGGTACAGACACAGTCTCTATGTGATAATATCTAGGTGTAAGAGTTTCTATGTGTTGGGAATTATCTGACTTCTGTAACGTGAGGCAGCTAGCAGACGGTCGGTTTAGCCCCAGTTTGTCATGTTTCAGTTCTAAGACTATGTGCCATATTACTAGAGAGAAGGGCAGCACCATCCCGGGAGGGATGAATACCATCTCTTTTCAACAGGTCAGGTCTGCCCCAAAAACTTTTCCAATTGTCTATGAAACCTATATTATTTTGCGGACACCACTTAGACAGCCAGCCATTGAGTGATGATAATCTGCTAACTATCTCATCACTCCGACGAACAGGAAGGGGACCAGAGCAAATTACTTCTCCTGACACTGTACTTGCGAGTTCACACACCTCTTTAATGTTAATTTTAGTGATCTCTGACTGGCGAAGTCGAACATCATTTGTGCCGACGTGAATAATAATTTTAGAGTATTTATGATTAGCATTAGCCAGCACTTTTAAATTTGCTTTGATGTCAGGTGCTCTGGCTCCCGGCAAACATGTGACTATGGTGGCTGGTGTCTCTATTTTCACGTTCTGTGTAATAGAATCGCCAATGACTAGGGCACTTTCAACAGGATTCTCAGTGGGTGCGTCACTGAGTGGGGAGAACCTGTTTGATGTTCTTATTGGAACGGAAGAGTGGTGTTTTCCGCGGCTAGGCCGCCTCACAGTTACCCAAGTGCCCTACTGCGCGGGCTCTACAGCCGGAACCGAACAATGTACAGAGTGTCTCTAATTCTGAGATTCTCTCTGTCAGCCTGACTATTTCCCTACATTTATGACATGTAAATCCCTCGTCGCTGACAGAGAGAGCTATGCTGAACATGTGGCAAATGGAACAGGTAACAATGCTGGGAGAGGATGACATGACTCACCGTGTTTGTAGACTGATCCGAGTTACCACAGCTGTTCAATGAACGCGTTGAAAAAGGAGCGCGCGAGAGACTGATGACAAGTTAACAAGCTAGCCAGAGTTCCTCACAGCGACTCGGTGCTCGAACCAATCCAGCCCCTTGCCACGCGGGCCGAGGCCTGGCAGGCCATCCCCCGGAGTAAAACGAGGTTATGTACTATGTGCACATCCTACGTTTCGAGGTGAACACCATGCTGGCAAAAGGAGCCATAGAAGTGGTTCCCCCTGCACTGAGCGAGTCAGGCTTCTACAGCCGGTACTTCCTCATTCCCAAAAAGGATGGCGGTCTCAGACCCATCTTCGATCTCAGGCATCTGAACCGGGCCCTAATAAAGCGCTCATTCAAAATGAGCACTTTGAAACAGATCTTCTCGCAAATTCGCTCAGAAGATCTGAAAGATGCTTACTTTTACATCCAGATAGCCCCCCTTCACAGATGATTCTTGAGATTCGCCTTCAAAGGGGTGCCATATTTTTACACGGTCATTCCCTTCTTCCCTTCAGGCTGTCTCTGGCTCCTTGCACTTTTACGAAGTAAAATTCTCGACTCGACCTGCATGAGGGCTGTAGTCTCACCAGAGCGATCCCTGGCCATTCAGCAGCTTGCGGAAACTTTTACGCCTGGATCCTCTCTTCCGCTCGTAGTGTTGCAGAAGATGCTAGGTCTCATGAGCTCAGCATCACCAGCCCTGCATTTGGGTTTGCTCCCTATGCACCTATTGCGCCCACTGCAGTTCTGGCTGAAACCGCGGGTCACGCCCCAAGCCTGGCACCACGGTCGTTTCTTGATCAAACTGAACCAGGCGTGCGTTGCAACCCTGGCTCCTTGGATGAACCCCCACTGGCTACAGAGGAAAGTAGTTTTCACAGACGGCTCCAAGATGCTCTGGGGAGCTCTTTGCAACGGCCACTCGGAAAGCGAGCTTCATATCAACCGCCTGGAAATTATGGCGGTATATCAAGTTCTCCAGTCTTTCCTTCCTCCCCTGACGGGACAGCATGTCCTGGTCAGATCAGACAACATGACAGTGGTGTCCTTCATAAATCACCAGGGCGGGCTCTTGTCCAAGCCCCTCTTTGCTCTAGTGAAAACTGGCCTAGATTGGGCCCAACTCAACCTGCTCTCACTGAGGGCAGTGTATATTCAGGGCATATTGAACAGGGGAGTGGACTTGTTGTCCCGGAACAACCTTCCATTGGAGGAATGGTCGCTCCACCCCCTCGTAGTTCAGAAAATTTGGGATGCCTTCGGGAGGGCAGAGGTCGACCTCTTCACCTCAGAAGACAACTTTCATTGCCCAATTTATTTTTCAAAGATGAGATATGTGCTGGCCCACGATTGGCTCCGCCTCCTTCTGTGCGCTTTTCCCCCAATCGCTCTGATTCCCCAACCATGGTTTTCAGACCTGTCTCAGCTATTGTCCATGGAACCATGGCCGATTCCCCTGAGATGAGACCTCCTCTCTCAAGCGGGAGGGACAATATGGCACCCCATACCCAAACTGTGGGATCTCCATGTGTGGTTTCTCGGCGGGAGCCTTGAAACCTCCCTGAGAATCTCACAAGCTAGAGCTCCGTCAACGAGATGGCTCTACTCCCTAAAATGGTCAGTCTTTGCTGCCTGGTGTACAGCCCGGAACGAAGACCCATTTACTTGTGACATATCCCTGATATTGTCCTTCCTTCAAGACTTAATGGATAGTGGCCGTAAATTTGCTCATCATAAATATGAATAATTATTTATAACTAGTTATAATTAATTATAAATATTTGGATCAGTTAATAAAATTTACTTAATGTGATAAAATTAATATTACAATCAATTAACCTGTTTGATTAGCGAACACTCAGTATTGATCATCTATCAACTTTTCAAGACAGAAAAATAAAGCTTTCTTAGCATGTAGCTGTGATCGATTCGTTATCAGGGACATTGGGTTTATAAACAACTCGCAAGAGTGTGCACAAGTTTTATTTAACTAAATCACGAACACATAACTAAACTAACAAACATACACACACACACACACAAGTCATACGTACATGGGTAAAGAGATAACTGATAGAGTGAAATTAATTTGAACCATATCATAACAGGGGAATGAAGCAATGGAAAGGGTCAAAAATAACAAGCTGGAAAAAGACCATCAGTTTTCTCAGTAATAAAGCACGTTTGTTAACAAAGGGTTCACAAATTAATACTAAATCGTTGTTTAGTGTTCAAATGTATGATACTTGCAAAATGCCTTTAGGTTGAGGAGCATCGGATCTGCAGGCTGAGGAGAAATCCTTGATGGTTCGGTCTGAAGTTGTAATCAATATCTTCTGCGTTGGTTGAAGAAATATGAAACAACTTAAGCTGTTAATTTGACTCTTATAGTAGGAAGGAGTTCTTTCCCTCTTCTAGATGAGCACATGGCTGGGGTGCAGATTTAGGACTACAGGCCTTGAGCAAAGGGGGTCTCTTCAGTCCGTCCAAAGAAGCAAGAGAGAGAGGCGGAGTTGTGCGTCTCCTCTTAAGGTCTGGGAGGAGCCACACCTCTTCGGGTGGACCTGACCAATGAGCAAAGTGGAAATTCTGTAGCGGAAACTTCCTTTCTGGGGGAGTTTATGAGCAGGGTGTTTGCCTAGGTAACTGACTGGGTTGTTGAAGAAGAAACTATTAAAGATTCTTGTCATCCAAATATGTTACATAGGTATCAACATCTCATATACACAAGCATTTCAATCTTCTAGATACGAACCCATAGACACTAAACATGGCATAATTGAAGTTAGATTAAGTGTATCATAAAACATGTGAATACAATACTGAGTACAATACAACAAATAGTAATAATGGATACCATTTCCTGGGGATATGCATGTTCATTTATAGAACAGTCTCAAGGCATTAAGGAAGGAAGGCTAGAAGGTCTGTTTTCAGGCTTTGTGTGCCTTTTCTATGGGCCTGACTCAAAATGACTTTTGGATGCAGAGTTTTGCATAGCTGCATAGTTTCAGATCATAAAAGTCTTATCTGATCGTGTCCAAGAGGCCCTTGGACAGACTGGTCTTCTCGGGGGATAGGGACAGAGTAAGTTTTAAAGATTCTTTGTTCAATATGACAAATAATTGTGTCTGATTTGTCTCAGTTGTTACATGTGTCCAATTTGTCTCAGTTGTTACACCATGCTCCCTCTACCCTTTAAAGTCTATGTTGCTGCTATAGCGGCCTCCCATGCTCCAGGGCAGTTAGTAGGGAGAAACAACCTCATTGTTCGCTTCCTAAAGGGATCTAGGAGGCTAATCCCTCCTCGCCCCCGCACGGTTCCTACCTGGGACCTGTGTTTGGTTCTTAGAGGTCTTAAGGGCCCTCCTTTTGAACCACTCCAGATTGCCGACTTACGTCCCCTATCGCTAAAAACCACCTTATTGCTAGCCTTAGCATCGGTTAACAAGTGGGGCATTTGCAGGCGCTCTCTGTGAGCCCCCCGTCTTGAATTTGGGCCTAACGACTCCAAAGTCGTCCTGAAATCAAGACATGGATATGTCCCGAAGGTCCTATCCACCTCTTTTAGGGCGCAGATGGTCATTCTCTCCGCACTCCCTCCTTCCCAGGATGATCAGGAGGTGAACCTACTCTGTCCCGTCATGGCCCTGAGGGCCTACATCGATCGTTCCGCCTCTTTTCGTCAGTCGGAACAACATTTTGTCTGCTTCGGTGGCTGAACGAAAGGTCTTCTGGTCACAAAGCCCAGGTTATCCACATGGATAGTCGATGCTATAGCGCTTGCTTACTCCTCCTTAAGCCTGCAATGTCCAATAGGCGTTAAAGCACACTCCACAAGAGGCATGGTCCACTGGCGTGTCCATTGCGGAAATCTGTGAGGCGGCCGGCTGGGCCTTGCTGTCCACGTTTGTCAGGTTTTATAACCTAGACGTTCCGGCGTTGCAAATGTAGGTTCTCTCTGCATAAGCCTCAACAATGTGACTGTTACGATCACCAGCCTCTTGTTCATTGACATTCTCACATGAACTTCATTTCCCATAACTCTCTTCCCATTAGTCTCATCATGCCTGATTGTTTCCACCTGTGGTTCATTAGCTTATTTGTCTTTGTCTATTTAAGCGGTGTTCTTATTTGGTTTGGTGCATAGTCTTGGTAATGATACCACTGCATTTCTGAGCACCTGTATTCGTGTTTCATGTTCTCTGCCTGTGTTCTTGGATTCTGTCTAGTTTGAAATTCTGTGTGTATTTGACCATGTGCCTGTTTTGACTACTCTTATGGATTGTCCTAAATAAATGCAGCTTTCCCGTAGCTCAGTGGTTAGAGCATGGCACTAGCAATGCCAAGGTCATGGGTTTGATCCCAGGGATTGCACATACTCAGATACAAAAAAAATGTATAGTATAATGCAATGTAAGTCGCTTTGGATAAAAGCGTCTGCCAAATGCATAAATGTAAATGTAAATGCTGCACGTGGATCTTCACACAAGTCTTGAAGCAGTGTGTCTGTAGTCATTCAAACACAAGCTCCTTCATCTTTTCTTGCATGATCAGCAGCAGCTTCTCTTGCAAAAAATGGCTGATGGCGCGTCTGTCTCAAATTCGGTAAAATAGTACGTCATCATGACGTAGAGTTTCTGGTACATGCGCATTTGACAGAAAATTGACAGAACTCTTTTTGAGTTCAGAACGAATGTTTTGTTGTTATATTAACATGTTATTTAAAGTTTTCTATTTCCCTTCAAGTTGAGGTTGTTATAACTCATCCTATTGTGTAGTGAGACACTGCAAGCTGACAGGACATGATTTTATTTGTCCACCTGACTAAAATCCAGAATAATTTTTAACAGTGTACAGATGGACTTTATGGACCGCAAATAATGAAATAAGTAAGTATTCCTTGATTTGCGCTTTCTTTAATGTTAATTTGGGCCTGTTTCTTTAGCGCTCAACGTCCACGTTTGGCTTGTTTCGTTAGCGTTCACTGTCTGCATTTTGATTTCAGGCAATCATATTTTGCAAACTAAGACAACTTGAATAATAATCAGGAGCCACACACACGCCAGGCAAATTTATGCTTGCTAGACAGCGAGCTGCTGTTGAGACATGAGCAGAAAGAGAAGTCGTCTTTGAGCTAACGTTAACTTGAGCGCTGATCTTGTATTAATGTAATGTCAGAATTACGTTATTTGTATAAAACATTTTCAACTAATAAAAGCTATCTACAGCGTTGCTCAGTTTTATATTGCCAGCAACATCATCACTATAATTTTCAATTTATCACCTAGCCATAGAAAAAAAGTGTTGATATTATATTTGGGAAGTGAGATGTTCAGTGAATATTTGTATTTGTATAAATGTGTATATGTATTTGGCTGGAGTTTGACTTTTTGTTTTATATTTGCAGGATCAGTACAGTGCAAGCAGAGTGGAAGCACAACTCCATATCGATGAGGTGGTGTTGCAAGATTTGCAGACACCAAAAACCTTCTTGCTTTAATAAGGTACATTTGTTGAAATACACATGATTTTCTAGGTATTCACATTAAAGGGTTAGTTCACCCAAAAATGAAAATTCTGTCATTAATTACTCACCCTCATGTTGTTCCACACCCGTAAGACCTTCGTTCATCTTCAGAACACAAATTAAGATATTTTTCAGGGCTCAACACTAAGGATTTTTTCTACTGGCCCAGTTGGGCCAGTGGTTCAACTTTTTACTTGCCCCGCCAAAATTTTCACTTGCCCAAATAAAATGGGCCTATAAAATAAACCTTGTTATTGTTTTCGTTGTTTTTGATACATGTAACCAAGTGTTTCATAAAGGTTTAATCAGGAGATTTTTAGGTACAGAAATTGTAATCTAATGTATAACTATTTAGCTATAGATTAAACTTTATTAAAGTTAATCAGTCAAGAGCAGTTACAGAAATAATGTTTTGAAATGTTGAAAATATAAAATGTTAAATACTGTTATTTGAAATTATTAAAAAAATGACAAGACACTTTAAAAGTGAAATTAACTATTAATCACTATTAATGAGTTAGCCATTGAGATTCAACCGATTCATTCAAAAGGCTGATTCATTCAGGAAGTGTTGCTCAGAGATGCAAAACAATGCTGTGGACTTTGTTTGGAACTATTTAAGTAGGCAAAATAGAGCAAAACAGCAGATTTGGTGTCTAAAATGTAAGTCACTTGATATTAAGTTCTTGTTCATTAAACTGTACGCTGTATAAAATCAATATCACATTTGTAATCATGCTGATATTTGTAGAAGAATGTCCCTCTTTGTGTAATATTGGTTAACTATATTAAATGTTTCTATATTAATTACATTTTTGCCCCTTATCCTGAATTCTGGATCATTCTAAAGGCATTTTAGGAGACTAAATCACACAGTGAATGCGTACACTCTAAATATGCACGCGCACTAGTCTAACCTACTAGACTACGTCACACAGTGTATGCCTGCACTCAATTGGTGTGTTTTTGTTTGGTTTTTGTAAAGTGAGGGACATACTCGATAATTTCAGATCGTTTAATCAACAATTAAGATATCATAGACAATATATATCGCACACCCTACAGCACTGGCCTGATCGGGCAAGTGACCATTGCGTCTACTGTCCCGAGCATCGTTCACACTGGCCCCGGGCCATCGGGCAGTCCTTATTGTCGAGCCTTTTTTTGATTAAATCCGAGGGTATCTAATCCACACATAGGCAGCAAAGTCATTGCACCTTTTAAACATCCAGAAAGCTAGCTAAAACATGGTTAAAATAGTTAAAGTTGCAGTCCGTAACTTTTTTTGGTTAAAAATGATCCAAAATCAATTTTTGAGCAAGTACATAACCAGCCAGTGTTCAAAACTATCTCCTTATCTTAGCTCAATTCACAATGGTAAGCTTGTAATAATGTTTTATAATAAGAGCGACCTGGTGGATTTCCGCGGGGAAATTCGAGCATGCAGCAGTTTGTCTTTGCGTCATTATGTCACGTCTGTAAACAAAAAGGAGTTTACAGACTCCATGCCAGTCGGTTTTATCATGTGAGGATGCTGCTTGTAGCGGATCATTTATAGCCTGTTCTCACAGCAGCTGGAATAATTAAATTTATCATTTTGATGGCAGATTGTAATCCAGAAAGGTCCAAATGACAATCACCAGTGAAAACTGGAGGTCTACAGGTAACTCTAATACACAATAAATACACATAGTGTGCATCTCAATCAGCCCCCTGGTTTAGTAGTCAGGGCACTGATCAGGGAATTGGCCACATTCATTTACATGGTAAACTGATTCATGACCTAGGGAGCTGATTGAGACGCAGGGATAGTCACGCAATGCTGATGTTGTTAACATTAACAATTTGAGAACAAAGTACAACAGTAATAATAATTTGCACGGTTTGGCATGATCCGAGCTAAGCGATCATTAGATTTAATCACCATTGGCAGCACAATTTATTGTAGGCCTAATGCTTTTTTCCTCAGTTGGTCAGAACAAAAGTGGCAGAAATGTTACTTACTACTTCAGCTGATATTTTCCAGTAAAAATTCTTATTTTGGTCATACTTTCAAGACGTAGAATCTGTGATTCTGAAGTACAGTATATGTAGTGATTGACAGCAAACATTAGATTCATCCACTGAGGAGTTTGTGCCGATGCACAACACACGTAACGACAACTATTCCGCATATGACTGCAATCACAGGTTTTAAACAGAGATGGCGACAAAGAGGAAAAATGGCGGACTGCACCTTTATTGTGACTACAGTGGTATTTTTTGTGCGCAAAAACAAAACAAACAACAAAAAACAATTTAATTCAACAATTTGAACCGTTGTCATATGTTGTGAACTCAGTGCAGGCTTCCATGTTTACGTCTGAATACTGGCTCATTATTGGTCGGATCCTGTGTCAGCATCACATGCATGCACCGTGCTGCTCACATGTCCAGCTTCGGCCAATACTGAGTTGGCATTCGGACATAAACAAGGAAGCCTGCACTGAGTTCACTACGTATGACAACGGTTTAAATTGTTAATAATTTGTCAAATTTAATAAAGTTGGGGTTTTTTTGTTTTGTTTTTTTGCACACAAAAAGTATTCTCATCGCTTCATAACATTAAGTTTGAACCACTGTAGTCACATGGACTATTTTAACAATGTTTTCAACTACCTTTCTGGACTTCAAAAGGTGCAGTGACGTTGCTGCTTGTGTGTGGATACCCTTGGATTTCATCAAAAATTTAATTTGTGTTCAGAAGATGAACAAGGTCTTATGGGTATGGAACAACATGAGTGAGAGTACTTGATGACAGAATTTTCTTTTTTGGGGTGAACTAACCTTTAAAGGATGTAATAATCAATCAATGTAATCACATTTTTTTTTACTCTTTCCCCAGATTAAGAGAATCCCTGGAATTTTCTGTTCCTATAACAAAATGCTGTTTCGTGTGATCATCTCCCCACAAAACATTCATCAAAGAGTGCTTGGGTTGAATTGGTTTTCACCAACGATGACTGCAGCTGGAGAAGTAAGATGTTTAGATTCCGCTATCACGTCTGTAATTAAATAAATCGACAGCGCATTAATTTTAAAAGACGAACAAAGATCGTTTACACTCATTACTTTCCTACTTCTTCCAGTTCCAGCGTGCGTGCGTGCAGTTGAACTCTGTTGACAACTATGCGTCGCTCAACATACGTCACTTACTGCGTTGCTCTGATTGGTTGTAGGTCTATCCAATTGAGTGCAGAGTTTTTTTTTTTTACTGGTTCGGTTAAGACACGCCCCATAATTCAAGTGCAATGGAGCAGTATCAGACCCACATTCTGCCTAGAATATGAGTATGACGAAGTCAGGCTAGGTCACCCTGGCATCTTTGTTAAATTTGTAAATGTATTTGTTTTTATAGATCAGCAAAGAATTCACCAGGCTTGTGTCAAAAGACCTGAGCAAGTCCTTTTTTGAAGGCCTGAATGGTCATCTCTCGAAGCTGATGCAGTTATTCAGGTCAAAGCATTATGGACATTCCGGAAATGACATCAATACTGGAGAGCCTTAATAAGGATGTGAGTCAATTTATTTTAATGCAGTCTTTCTCTCCCCAAAATGAGAATTGTGTGATCATTTACTCACTTTCATGATTGTCCAAACCTCTATGACCTTTTTTCTTCTATGGATCATAAAACTAGTGATAGTTATCTTCAAAAAAAAATTAAAATAGGCAACATGACTCGGTTACTACTTTTACTGCATTTTTATAGTGTTGACTTGTCCTTTATAGCTTAGCTTAGCCACTGTTCATTTTCATTGTATGGAATGAAGATATTAATATTTTCCTTTAAAGTGTTGTTACAATCTCAATGAATCTGAGGCAGGGGTGCTTAATCCTGCTCCTGGGGAGCCAAGATCCTGCAGAGTTTAGCTTCAACTCCAATTAAACACACCTACACCAGCTAATCAAGGTGTTCAGGATCACTACAAACTTTCATGCAGGTGTGTTGAACCAGGTTGGCGTTAAACTCTGCAATATACACTGCATTCCAAATTGTGACATATCATGAAGATTTCAGTACAATAAACATTCAGATTTTAGTTTTTCTAAGAAAATGTTTGTTTGTTTATCCATGTCTTTTTAGATAACTGGTATCAATCTCAGACAAAATAATTTGCCAGGTCTATGGAAACCCTACTTAGAGGTTGTTCCACATTATTACGCAAGTAACAGTTCTCATGCAATATGGGGAGGAAGAAAGATCTTTCTGAAGATGAAAAGCATGAAATGGTGCAATGTTGTGCAAAAGGCATGAAAACAACTAATATTGTGTGAAAACTGAATGGAGATTATCGAATTATCATAAGATTTTTTAGTGATTTAGAGCACTGCAGAACTCGGTCAGATAAAGGCTTATTAATAAAAGTTCCTGTCAAAAAGTAATTGTATTAAAAGGGCAGCTATAAAAAAGCCAGTGTTGAGCAGCAAACAGGTATTTGAAGCTGCTGGTGTCTCTAGAGTCTCAAGAAGCTGTCCATGCAGGCTGGCAGTTGTGCGTAAAGATGCATTTTAGCCACTCCAAACCAAAGCTTAGAAAGAAAAACATTTACAGTGGGTGTAGAAATACATTTTCAAACAGTTTTATTGCTGTGGTGTTTTTTTGCAGCATGGGATAGTGCATAGTGCATTGTATTTCAGAAAGCACTATCCTCCTTTTTATACCATAGCTGAAAATGGCTAGTTATGAACTCCACATATCTTGCAAAAGTCATTTTAATACCCTCAGAGACCCTAAAGGGACCTTCCATCTCACTTCCCAATATTCCAGACCAAATCATCACCCACTAGCTCCCTGCTGACGTTGCAGTCTTGTTGGAACGTGGTGGCAATTCACCAACCATCCAGAAATCCATCCATTTAGACCATCCATTGTAGTACGGTGTTAGTCAGTGAATAAAACTATTTAAAAATTAGTCTTCATGTATTTCTAAAACCACTGTAAATGTTTCTCTTTGTGGGCTTTGGTTAGTAGTGGCTGAAATGCATCTTTATGCACAACTGCCAGCCTGCATGGAGAGCTTCTTGAGACTCCAGAGACACCAGCAGCTTCAAATACCTGTTTGCTGCTCAACACTGGCTTTTTTATAGCTGCCCTTTTAATACAATTAATTTTTTTGATGGGAACTTTCATTAATAAGCCTTTATCTGACCGAGTTCTGCTGTGCTCTAAATCACTAACAAATCTTATGATAATTTGATAATCTCCATTCAGTTTTCACACAATATTAGTTGTTTTCTTGCCTTTTGCACAACATTGCACCATTTCATGCTTTTCATCTTCAGAAAGATCTTTCTTCCTCCCCATATTGCATGAGAACTGTGACTTGCTTAATAATGTTGAACAACCTCTAAGTAGGGTTTCCATAGACCTGGCAAATTATTTTGTCTGAGATTGATACCAGTTATCTAAAAAGACATGGATAAATAAACAAACAAACATTTTCTTAGAAAAACTAAAATCTGAATGTTTATTCTACTGAAATCTTACTGATATGTCACTTGCATAATAATTTGGAACGCAGTGTATTATTGGCCCTCCAGGAGGAGGATTAGACACCCCTGATTTAAGTGGCATGAGCATGTTACATACATTATTAAATCTTATTTTGGTGCTGAACAAAAATGTAACCAACCACTGTTTTTGCACCACATCACTGGTAATTAATTTTCAACAAAAGTATAAATGTGCAAATTTGAAATTAATGTTTTTGTGGATTTTATTTTTTCTAAAAAGCATCAAAGACAGAGGGAGGGGGAGAAAGGAAAAACAAAGGATTGAAATAATAAAGCTGCTACTTTAACCATCCTATATTTTACAGACAACAAACTAAAGGATGAGGACAGCAGCTTAGCTGGGCCTGCCATACATGCGAGAGACTCCTTCAAAATTCATGAAGATATGCGAGGTAAGCTGAAAAATGTTACGGAAAATTGAACATTAGGGGCCCTATTTTAACGATCTGAAACGCAAGTGTCAAAGCGCGAAGCGCAAGTAACTTTGTGGGCGGGTCTCGGCGCTGTTGCTATTTTCCCGGCGGGATAAATGGCTCTTGCGCCCGGCGCAAATCTAAAATGGGTTGGTCTGAAGTAGCTTCATTATTCATAGGTGTGGTTTGGGCGTAACGTGAAATAAACCAATCAGAGCGTCATCCAACATTCCCTTTAAAAGCAGGTGCGCAAGTTCCATTATGGATTGCTATTATTATGGTGTATTTATTATATATTAATCCCGCCGTGGCGCGTCGCAAAACTACCAGAGGAGGGAAAAAGAAATAAACTTTTTCTGTTTAAATATTTTTAACCTCATTTTCCATTTGTATTTTTTTTTTATCAATTACTGTTTGCTATTGATTTTTCTTTTTGACAAAATACAAAGAAATTTCACAAATAAATACTTTTGAATGTTTTGGACTCGTTCTCTCTGAATCACGAGTATGGTTATATTTTTGCAATGTAGTATAACATTAGACCGAGATAAATTTGCTTACCTCACTATAGACGATGCAGCAGTTCTTCTGTCAAATAAGCTCTCCTCTCCCGTGCTGCTGCTGGGGAATTTGGGTTAAGTGGCATCGGCACATGCAGTTCACCATCACGTCTCCTTAAGTCCTCTAATATTTCCTCATCTATGTCAACAACACAACCTTGATTTATGGAAATGTTGTGTAAAACACAACACGCCACAAAGAATGCTGCGACCTTTTGAGGACTGTACTGTAAAGTGCCTCCTGATCTATCCAAACACCTGAAGCGCATTTTCAGTATGCCGAACGTTCGTTCAATTACACAGCGTGTTTGTGTGTGTTTTCTATTAAACTGCATTTCACGAATTGTTGCTGGCATCAAATATGGTGTCATCAGCCATGTCTTTAACGGATACCCGTTGTCCCCTAACAGCCACCCATCCAACGGGGGATTCCCCTCGAAGATGGCAGGAATGGTAGAGTTTGCCAGTATGAATGAGTCGTGGCTCGAGCCAGGATAATTCGCAAAGACATGGGTGATTTTACTATAAGCATCGCAAATGACTTGTACGTTGATTGAATAGGTTCCCTTGCGGTTGATGTATACAAGTGCGTTTTCTGATGGGGCACGTAGCTGCACATGGGTGCAGTCTATAACACCAAGGACACCAGGGAACCCATACTTCGCACAAAATGCCTGCTTTGCTCTTTCCTGGTTGTCAGGTGTGACGGGGAATTTGATGTATTCCCCAGCATGTCGGACTAGACCTGATGTAACTGCATGTATAGCCGAACTTATGGCAGATTGTGAAATGCCTCCAATGGAGCTAAGGGGGTGCTGGAACGACCCAGATGCATAGAAATGCAATGCCGCTGTAACCTTTACTGCCACGGGGAAGGCATAGGGACATTGTGCATCAGTCCCCAACTCATCTGCCAGGAGATGGCAGATGTCTGTCACAGCCTGTCGGGTCAGGCGTAGCTTTCTTATGCATTCCTCCTCACTGAGGGAGAGATAGGTCTGTCTGGGCCGGTATACACTCTCCCTCCGGCGTCTAATTCGTTGTCCCAAGACATACTCCATCTCACTGTGCAAAAGAAAAAAATATGCGCAAGCTCAACTTAACTGGTAAGTTGAAGACTAAGGTTTTTAATGTACTTACATTATGGTAAAGGTGATTTCACAGTCTTTTTTTTTTCAGTCTTTCAGTTTTTTCAGTCGAATTTTTTCCTGGTTCTTGACGGACAAACCAATTTGTCAGATGTCCTTATATACATATATGTCTTGCCGCTATTGGGCAAACAGGTCTGATCCTTAATTACTACAATTAGCCTGAATAATTTGTAAGCTAGATTTATGCCTATTTTTTCACATCTTCGTGGCACACCACAATGATTTCCGTCATCTCATGTGTTAATATTTTTTTAGTGTAACAATTTATGATTTGCAAAAATAACTGTTGCATCTGTGTAGATTACATGAGCAAAGTGTATGCGCGTTGTGCACGCTATACATTATGGTCAAGCATGCGCCCTTAAAATAGCATAATGAACAACGTGCAACGCGCCACTGACTTTAGACTAGGTTTTTTCTGGTCAGTGGCGCAATTGTTTAATGGAACAGCAAAATAGCACCAGGGATTGTTTGCGCCGGAACACGCCTCCTTTTTTGCGCTGAACCGCCCAGGGAGCGCAAGTTAATTCACTAATTTAGCGACGTGCTTCTGTGGAGGGAAAAGCGCGCTTTGCGCGGGTGCAAAATAGGAATGACACATGCGTCGGTGTACAAAGTCAATTGCGCTGGGTGCAAGATAGGGCCCTAGGACTCTTAAAGGGTTAGATCACCTAAAAATGAAAATTCTGTCATTAATTACTCACCCTCATGTCGTTCAACACCCGTAAGGCCTTCGTTCATCTTCAGAACATAAATTAAGGTATTTTTAATTAAATCCGATGGCTCAGTGAGGCCTCTATTGCCAGCAAGATAATTAACATTTTCAAATAACTACTAAAGACATATTTAGAACTGTTCATGTGACTACAATGGTTCAACCTTAATGTTATGAAGAGACGAGAATACTTTTTGTGAGCCAAAAAACTAAATAGTAACTTTATTCAACAATATAGTGATGGGCGATTTCAAAACACTGCTTCATGAAGTTATGAAGCTTTAAGAATCTTTTGTTTCGAATCAGTGGTTCAGAGCATGTATCAAACTGCCAAAGTCACGTGATTTCAGTTAACGAGGCTTTATTACGTCGTGTTTCGAAATGTTTAGAAATTTCAATGGTTCATCCCAGCAAACAAAATTATGTTCTGAGAACGTTTTCCAAACGTTCTCTTTTGGTTGTGGGAACGTTATTTGAAATGTTCTAAAAACGTGGAAATGTCCAGTTTGCTTAACGTTGCTGGAACGTTATCTTAAGGTTAGCATAACGTTCCTGCAAAGTTCTTTCCACCTAAATTTTACCACCAATACAACGTTCAAAGAACGTTGATTTATAACGTTCCTGCAACGTTGATTTGTAACGTTAAAAGAACGTTTATTTATAACGTTACAAGAACGTTAAAATGTCCAGTTTTTTTAACGTTATCAAAACGTTATCTTAAGGTTAGCATAACGTTCCTGCAACGTTCTTTCCACCTAAATTTTACCACCAATACAACGTTCAAAGAACGTTGATTTATAACGCTCCTGCAACGTTGATTTGTAACGTTAAAAGAATGTTAAAATGTCCAGTTTTTTTAACGTTATCAAAACGTTATTTTAAGGTTAGCATAACGTTCCTGCAACGTTCTCACCACCTACATTTTATTATCAATACAACGTTCAAAGAACGTTGATTTGTAACATCCAAGAATGTTAAAATGTCCACTTTCTTTAATGTTAAAATGTTATGTTAAGGTTAGAATAATGTCCCTGAACCATCCTTTCAACGTTATTTTTTTATTAACACAAGATACAGCCATTCCAAGAACACAATGTTAATTACAAAAGATAATTATATAACCGCACACTTAAAAAACTCATTCATATATAAATTAAGCTTAATCAGTAAGAATGTGTGTGTGGGGGGTGTCTGAGGGGTGGGGTTGGGTTTGCCAAACTAGCAGGTCCAGTCTCTTCATGCTCCATCTGTAAAGTGAACAGATTGACTGATGTTACTAATGGTTATTTATTATTTCAAAAGCATTTAATAATAACATTCATTCATTCACTTTATTTATAGAGCACTTTACAACTGCACCTGCAGACCATAGTGCTGTACAATCAAGAAACACCATTAAAACAACACACAACCTACTAAACAAAAGTCTAGCCCACCCTCTCAAAGGCTAAAGACAGTGTGTAACAGTGTGGCTACTCCATANATACTAATAACGTTATAAGGACGTTCTGAGAATGTTGTTCTAATAACGTTTTCTATCAACATTATGCGAACGTTCATCAAGTACAAATAACGTCCTAAAGATGTTCCAAGAACGTTGTTCCCAGAACGTTTTCTCTAAACGTTATAAGAACGTTAATAACGTTATAAGAACGTTCCAAAAACATTATTTTAATAACGTTTTGTACTAACATTCACACAACTTTTAAAGAACGTTAGTGAATGTTCTGGGAACGTTCCCTGTTAGCTGGGATGTGCCTTTGGCAGTTTTATACATGTTTTAAACCACTGATTCAAATCAGATCCACTGGCTCTGCCGCGCCGTCATTGGTTTGTTTACTTGTACTCCACGAACCAATGGCCGTGCAGTTTCACTGCGTGATTTAAAAAGGCTTCAGAAATCTGTGAAAATAAGAGTTTCCCTGTTGTGTCTTGCCTAAAGGCAGACGACGCAGTACTCGTTACATATCTAAGGGTGCGTTCACACTTGTAGTTCGGTTCGTTTGGTTCATTTGGTCCGGACCAAAGAAGAAGAAAAAATATTTAGTCCTGGTCCGATTAGCGTTCAGATTGGCAATTTTATCACCGAACTTTAAGGCATATACATTCACTACGTGATTGGTCGGATTTTATGACGTATTGCCTATTTTGAGACGGAACTTACCGAACATCCAAAACAATGCTGTGTGCTGAGGTAAATGCGCTCGTTGTGTGTGTGTAGCCTGCATGTGATGGTATTTCGGCCAGCTGGGAACTTGTGAAAAGCTTATAAAATGTTTAAAGTAGTCAAAACAGCGGGGGGAATCCATCTGTTACACACACAAACAATCTGCTGCGTGGAGACGCGTGTCTGATGCCTGTGATGGGCAAACTCGCGACTATGACAAGAAAAACCGACATGCGTGAGGATTCTGGCCTTTTTAGGGTCTCGTCTTCCTGTTTTTGGTTCGTTGACATGTCTTTGGTCCGTGTTGCGTTCATATATCATTCGACATCATCAGAGTTAATTTGGAAGCGGACCGAGACCCATCTTTTCAGCGGACCAGGGTTCGGATGGCTGTGTTCACATATGTTCAAATGAACCGCACTAACCGAGCAATCACACCAGGGTTTGTTTTAATCGAACCAAACATGACAAGTGTGAATGCACCCTAAGGGAACCGAGGTTACGTTAGTAACCGAGTACGTTATTTATTTTCAACAATGTGAATGTCTCAGTTGAGCTTTATTTATTTCTATTCCGTATGTCACTGTGGATTACTTTGGTAAAAGTAGGCTATGTCACTTTGGTAAATCAATCGCATTTCAGCGCAGGCTTTGCAAACAGACTTTTACATATGGACTCAACAGTAATGCAGCAACATAAGTAACTGAGTTACTCCTACTCCTAATACCTGATCTGATATGTAATGATTCGTAAAGTCTTTGTCTGTCAGTAAATCAAACCAGTGAATAATGGGCAACTTCAGTTGTTTCTCTTCGTAGGATGAAAATAATCTGTTATTTAAACGGAGGTTAAATTATATAAAGAAAACGATCAAAGAAAGCTCCCTTTGCAATCTTTGGAGCTACAAGTGCGCTTAATTGCTCGCTGGAGCTGTCAATCAAACCGCGCGAGTTTATCAGTGACTGTTCTGGAACTGCGGTCAAGCCAGCCGCCAAAAAAAAAGTGTGTGCGCCTATTACTATAAATACGGTTATTTCAGGAACAGCAGAGAGAGAACGCGCTTTCAGAGCGCTTGTGTTGTATCTATCTAATCTTTATTTTTTCTGTCTAATAATGCATCTCTCTCTTTCTTTCTTTCTTTCTTTCTAATATATCTATATTTTTTGGTTTACAAATTCAATTAAATTGTGTTACTGTCTTACTGCATGAGGATTACTGTCCGATTAGGCCTATAAACACTTCATTTCAAATGAGTAGAAAAAAACAACGGCCTGTTTCTATAGGGGACATCCCATACAGTATGCATACCTCATGTCTATCCTTTTCACGGCAGCATTTTGGAGATATGCCTCATTATTCGACTTCACAGGTCTATAAACACCTCATTTCATATAAGTAGAAAAAACTAATGGTCTGTTTCTATAGGAGACGTCCCATAAAGTATGCATACCTCATATGAGTACATTTCACTGCAGCATTTTGGAGATATGCCACATTATTTGACTTCAAAGCCCTATAAACACCTAGTTTCAAATAAGTAGAAAAAAATTATGTTTCTATAGGGGACATCCCATAGAGTATGCATACCTCATATGAGTCAATTTTACTGCATTATCTTGGAGATTTTTCTCAATATTTGACTTTGGAGGCCTATAAACACCTAATTTCAAATAAGTAGAAAAAACGAATGGTCTTTTTCTATAAGGGACGTCCCATAGAGTATGCATACCTCATATGAGTACATTTTACTGCAGCATCTTGGAGATTTTTCACATTATTTGACTTTGGAGGCCTACAAACACCTCATTTCAAATAAGTAGAAAAAAGTAATGGTCTGTTTCTATAGGGGACATCCCATACAGTATGCATACCTCATATCTATTATTTTTACTGCAGCATTTTGGAGAAATGCCACAATATTTGACTTTGGAGGCCTATAAACACCTAATGTCAAATAAGTAGTAACAAAGAATGGTCTGATTCTATAGGGGATGTCCCATACAGTATGTATACCTCATATCTATTATTTGTCAATTTTCTATTTTATGCACCAATAAACTCATTTCTAATAAGTAGAAAAAACTAATGGTTCTGTAAGACTTGATTTTCAATTTTAGACGACAACTGAGATCAAGCAACCTGCAATAAAGCAATAAAACTCAGAGAAATAGCATAGGACAACGCCTTGCCCTAAACTGTCCTCACACGTCTACAGGAAACCCACAAACTCCTTTCCCCCTGACACAAGTCACTGAAAGTTCTCAAAGATGTATAATGTATCTGGTGTATCTATTGTTTTTAAAATGATGTTTGGTATCATTTTAAAGCTGCAGTCTGCAACTTTTTTTGTGTTAAAAATTAAAAAAAATTATATAATGAGAATATACAACATGAATCCATTTTCCAATCCGTGTTTTTGTCTTATCCTGAATTATTATGGTACACTTATAATAAGTGTTTATATTCTGACTATTTCAGACCGGACTGGTAGGACTTGCCGCAGAGTATCACAGTAACTGCGTGACTCGCCATAGACATACATGGAGAAAAGTAGCTCCGGCTACAATGTTCTTCCGCAAGACGCATGCACTTCTGTTTATTAACCGCTAGAGGGCCAAAAATCGAGGACAGCAGCTTTAAATATCTCTGTGCGATTGGTAAAATGGTCTCAATTTCACCGCAGTCACTGGTATTATGAAGATGGTTGAAAACTAAGGAGAATTTAGTCCTTTTTTTGGGTGGTGTTGTGAAAACCCACTCCTCTCCCCCTAAAACAGGTGTTGGTGTAGTAAAAATTTACAAACCTTTTGTTCTGGTCTGTGTATATAAGGTAAAGTGCAAAGCAGTCATGTGGGATCTTCTGTAGCCAGAAACCCCGTACAGTGATGGGTGTGTGTCTTAAAAACGCTAATCCACCACTGTGTGTATATGCAATTGTTTTTGAGCAACTGATATTATGTATTTATGATTTCTGATTTGGCTTCTAATTGGTTATTTGTGTAATTGGCATGATACACTTTTACCTGACAAATAAAAGGTTATATATGATTTACTCTGGATTCTCCTTATATCATTATTACCAGTTAATTATGGGAGGCTAATGCTACTGTAAATCTGTGTCCAGGGTAGAACAAACTGAAGGCGCATGAATGAAGGAGCAGTAGGCACTTCATCTGAAGACCTTTTGATTTCAGTTTACCGCTGATTTAGTAAGGTGTATGGAAGTGGCTAAATTAAAATACACTTTTGTTCAAGTGAGCAGTAGGCAACCAACTAAAGGTATTAGCCAACTTATTACACCCTCTGACGAAGATCAGACTGGCGAGTTTGTTTGTGAGTTTACCGCAAAACCGGGGGTGAGTATCTCTGTGTGGCATTGAGTCCTTGATGAACGAATAATTGAAAGTATGGGATATCCAGAATTATCAAATATCTAAATTAATACATAACCAATGATTAATTTCTTATTGGAAACACAACCTAAGACTAATAATCATTTGAAATTGGAGTCAGATTAAACTAGTGAAATTAAGTGAGCTTCACAGAGGCACTGAAAAGACATACACGGGTTAATCTTCGCCCAGGCCGTCGGATTCCGTTTTTGGGCCGATCGGGGGTTCCCTACAGTTAATTTCTAAAGGGGACGTTACATACAATATGCATACCTCATATGGAACCATTTTACTGCAGTATTTTGGAGAAATGTCACATTAATCAACTTCGGAGGACTATAAAGTCCTCATTTCTAATAAGTAGAAAAAAAAAAGTCAGTTTCTATAGGAGATATCCCAAATACACACCACATCTTACTGCAGCATTTTGGAGATATGTCACATTTTACTACTTACTACTAGTCCTCATTTCTTGTAAGTTGAAAAAAATAATGCCCAGTTCTCATAAGGGATGTGCCTTTACTATATGCACAACACACATGAAACCATTTTACTGCAGCGTTTTGGAGACACGCATCTTTTTTATCTACTTTATTCACCTATAAAAACCTAATTTCTAATAAGTAGAAAAAACTAATTGCCAGTTCTTACAGGGGACAAGCCGTACCATATACACTGTTACAATCACACCTGTTGTGAACTCCGTTTCCCAGAATCTTCCCTGCTCCACACCTGTTTGCACTTCCTCATCAGCCTTCCTGCTTCTCAATTAAATTACTGGTTAATTGACATTTGGACGGAACTAGTAGGTCCAGCCTTCGCCGAGCCCGCTCCAGTTGCCCACGAGCCCGCTCCATTCCACAAGCCCTTTTTTTTGGCCCATGTACCCGTAGGTGGGGAACATGTGGGTGGAACACATGTGGGTGGGGCTCTACTCAGGATCCACCATGGCCGCCTACGGCCTCTGACCCGCCATGGCCGCCCATGGCCACTGACCCGCCACAGCCGCCCGAGACTCTTGACCCACCGTGACGGCCCAAACTCCTAGACCCACCCTGGAGACCTCTGTACCCGTCTGCACCTCTCCTCGCACCTGCGTGTAGGTCTCCAGGGCGCCCACCCCCCATCTCCCATTGTTCCATCTGAGGTGCGAGGACGCGCCTACGGGGGAGGGGGAGGTAATGTTACAATCACGTCTGTCCTGGACTCCGTTTCCCAGAATCCTCCCTGCTCCACATCTTTTTGCACTTCCTCATCAGCCTTTCCGCTTCTCCCTGGATTCACTGCACCTGTCTATTGTCATCAGCACTTCCTTTAAGTTGGAGTCACTCCTAGCACTCCCTGTCCATTCTATTGTTATGTTAAATGTGTGTATGGTTCGCTGCCTTCCTTTTGATAATAAAACCCAGCTCTGTTGAAGTCCGTGAACACCTCCTCTTTACCGGAACCTACACTACTGTGACACTCACACCACATATGAAAACATTTTAGTGCAGCGTTTTGGATATACGTATGTCACATTTTACTACTTCAGATGCCTATAAAGTCCTCTTTTCTAATAAGTAGAAAAAAGTATTGGCAGTTCTTATAAGGGACGTGCCGTACTATGTGCACAACTCCTTTGAAACCATTCTACGGCAGCATTTTGGAGATATAGATGCCTATAAAGTCAGATGCCTTTCTGACTTTAATATCAGAAGCCTATAAAGTCCCCATTTCTAATAAGTAAAAGAAAAACTAATGGTCAGTTTCAGTGGAGGTGCATCAGGCAGTAATGCCATGCCAATCCCTGTTTCCTATCATTCGAAAAAAATTGATGGTATATTCCTGTAGGGGGCATCCCACATTATATACGCACTTTATATGTAGCAATCTAGCTGTGGTGTTTGGGAGAAATATGCAATTTTTCAAGGACATTATGAAGTCCATATAAGTATATAAAAATACATAGTCAGCTCTTGTAGGGGACCTAAAAAAATGTCTCAGGTTAAATTATAAAGTACACCTAAACCAAACGGAGTCAGCTTCTGATAGGTCGAAGTCGGTCACATGTACGCCCGTTACCTCTCAGGGAACCATGGTTACATACGTAACCTGAGACGTTCCCTTTCAAGGGAACTCGTTGTAGAACCGAATTCAGCTCAAATTAAATAATTGATTTATAGTGAATTATAAAGAGTCATTTAGTTTACAAAAGAGCAACTGAATCATACAGCGTTCATCTGCTCAGGCCGTAATAAGCTCTTGTAGCAGATATTAATATCCACTATGGTAAAAACACTAATTAGAGTAACTTTAAGATTGACAGTTTAAGACATTACATTTTCGAGCACATAATACAAGACACTTTCTTTAAAAATCGACAAGAGTATTTATTCTAACACAAACTAATCTAACACAAACATGCAAACACATGCAAACATTCATACACGTTGCAGAAAGAAAGGAAATGAAAGAAAGAGTTTTGAGAGAGAATAAAAAGATGAGCATGATTTCTAGCAAAATATGCACTTTAAAAGATCTGACCTGAACAAACTATGAATCATTAATTTAATGCACCAGTTAGAATCTGGTGGTACTTGCTTGTCGACTTCAAATGGAGAGAAGGGTTTTTCGAGTCAATGATTTGTTGCAGGATCTTTTCAGGTCCGGATTGTGGTTAGGTAAAAACCAATCACGTTTGAGCGTGCTGGCAAATGAAATGAAGTTTCTTGTTGTGGCTGGAATTAAAGTTGAGCCGGCAAAAGTCGTTGGTTAAACTTTGCGGAAAAATGTAGAACACAAGACTCTCAACGGAAAAGAAAGTTAAGTGAAAGAAATGAAAAGTGAGTAGAAGTTGGATGGCTTGAATGAGTTGCTTGTCTGTCCTTTGTCTTCAGCTCAGTCTGGTCTTTTTCTTTGTTTCTTCTTTCTTCTGGTCTAGTCATAGCCTTTTTTGTTTCTACTTCTTTGTCTTGTGATGTGACTATCTAAACTTAGGTGTTTGTCCCACCTTGTTTCAAAGGTGGCTTTTCTCCGCCCCCAATCATAAAATAACCGTTATCTCCATTCTCTGGAAATGCCGGCTTCGCCAGAGAGTACCATTTATACATGATTTCTATTAAATGGAATATGATACATTTTACAAAGATTTCATTCAAGCCATGATTTAAACATACACTAGAGACTTAAATTCATTCCAAACCAGACATACTTTCAATCAATCATTCAAAAGTTCACATTTTCATGAATTGTGGGTGTTTTAAAGCATAACAGGTTACATGTAGCATGTGTAGACATGATATAACATTTATGCAGTTGAAAGATGTTTGATACAAATTGTTTGGAATTCAATGCTGTTTTAGTTGTAGAAACAGTCTCTCTGGGTTTTTCTGTAAAGTTAGGTCACTCAGAGAAACAGGCCTGCATAGTCTCTTTCTCTTTTGATCTGGCTATCAAAGATTCTTTATTTTCTGGTGACCATTTGGTTGCTACAAATGGCTTAAAGGTTTGTCTCCTCTCCTTCAGTCAGGAAGCATGGGTGCCACGCTGCCGTGAAACCAAGTGCCTGTCTGTGTGAAATCGTGACCCCTGGGTCAAGGTCAGGTCCAGGTTATAAAACGTGACAAATGTGTGCGGCGAGGACCAACTTGCCGCATCACACACTTCTTGAAGAGAGACTCCAAAAATCAAATCCTTATGGTGCGTTCACACCGGACGCGAATGAAGCGGTAAGCGCGAGTGATTTACATGTTAAGTCAATGCAAAGACGCGAATTGACATCCTGCGGCGCGATTCGCGCGAATGACGCGGCGCGAATTGAGCGATTCGGGCGTTTGACGCGATTCGCGTGAATCGCGCAAGTTGAAAAATCTGAACTTTGGCGAATTTCCGCGCCGCGTTAACCAATCAGGAGCTTGCTCTAGTAGTGACGTGACGTAGCGAGCTGAGGCAGAAATTCGAAACAACATGGAGGACAAAATCATCGTCGCTGTACATCTTCATACATTTATAGAAACAGAAATAAAAAGGATCGTGTTTGAAAGAAAGTGAGTGAGGAGGTCGGACAATCTGAAAAATTTTAAAAAACGGTCTTTACTTAATTTGAGCTATATATATATATACATATTAAGACTACAAGCCAACTAAAGACTACCAATTGAGCTTATTCGCTGTAATTTACAATTATTTCCCCACCGAAGTTGTGTTTATTCAGAGGAAGTGTGCAGAAAGCAGTGGGAGAGTCTGGGACACATAAAGGAGCGGGAGAGCCCCTCTCATGACGCGAATTCGCGTCTGTTGTGAAGGGATTTTCACGCGCGAATGAAGCGAATGTCACGCGCGAATGAAGCGAGTAAACTCAAAATGTTCAAGCGTCCAACTACGCGCGAATAGCGCGATTTATTCGCGCAAGTCGCGTCCGGTGTGAACACAGCATTAGAGGCAGCCATACTCCGAGTAGAGTGGGCTCTGACCATAAGAGGTGACAGTTGGTCAGGCGACTTGTAAGCAAGTGAGATAGCCTCGACTATCCACTTACTTAAAGTTTGTTTAGATGAAGGTTGCCCTCTTCAAGGGGACCCGAAACACACAAAGAGTTGATTAGCTTCTCACCACAGGGTAGCGAATGAAAGCATCTAAAGCTCTGAAAGGACAGACAAAATTAAGTTTCTCCTGGTCTGAATCCTGGTAAGGAGGAGGACAGGAGGCCTGCAGCATAATAGGGCCTGCCACATTAGTGGGAACCTTAGGAACATAACCTTCCCAAGGAAACAAGAAGGCTTTAACCATGCCTGGAGCAAAGTCCAGACAAGAGGGAGAGACCAACAGAGCTTGAAGGTCTCCAATTATGGAGACGAAATAGCGAGCAGAAACATTCTTGAGAGTGAGGAACTTCTCAGGAACCTCTTCAATGGACTCAAATGGAGAAAGGGATAGGCCTTCTAAGACTATGGCCAAATCCCAAGTCGGTACCCTCTGATGTGACATAGGTCTTAGCCTCAAAGTGCCACAAAGGAAGCGAGTAACCCACAGGTGTCTCCCCACTGACGTACCATCCAGAGGAGTATGGTAAGCTGAGATGGCTGCCACATATACCTTCAAGGTGGAAGGAGATAACGAACATACGACCTCTACAACATGAAGCGAACACATTCCACTTATGTACAGGTGCAGCCTCTGCCATGTCTGTACCATTGCATCCAACCCCAGAGGGGCCGGATATGTGAGGGAGTAAAACAATGGACAGTGTGTTATATGAGGTATGCATACTGTATGGGATGTCCCCTATAGAAACAGACCATTAGTTTTTTCTACTTATTTGAAATGAGGTCTTTATAGGCCTCCAAAGTCAAATAATGTGAAATATCTCAGAGATGCTGCAGTAAATTGTACTCAGAAGAGGTATGCATACTCTATGGGATGTCCCCTGTAGAAACAGACCATAATTTTTTCTACTTATTTGAAATGAGGTGTTTATAGACATGTGAAGTTGAATAATGTGGCATATCTCCAAAATGCTGCAGTAAAAAGGATAGATATGAGGTATGCATACTGTATGGGCCGTCCCCTATGGAAACACACCATTCTTGTTTTCTATTTATTTGAAATTAGGTGTTTGTAGGCCTTTGAAGTCGAATAATGTGGCATATCTCCATAATGCTGCAGTAAAATGTACTCATATGAGGTATGTATACTGTATGGGTTGTCTCCTATGGAAACTGACCATTATTTTTTTCTACTTATTTGAAATGAGGTGTTTATATGCCTTTGAAGTCGAATAATGTATCATATCTCCAAAGTGCTGCAGTAAAAAGGATAGATATGAGGTATGCATACTGTACGGCACGTCCCCTATAGAAAGAGACCATTAGTTTTTTTTTACTTATTTGAAATTAGGTCTTTATAGACCTGTGAAGTCGAAATAATGTGGCTAATCTCCAAAATGCTGCAGTAAAATTTACTCATATGAGGTATGTATACTGTATGGGTTGTCTCCTATGGAAACTGACCATAATTTTTGTCTACTTACTTTGAAATGAGGTGTTTATAGGCTTTTGAAGTCAAATAATGTGAAATATCTCCAAGATAATGCAGTAAAATTGACTCATATGAGGTATGCATACTGTATGGGATGTCCCCTATAGAAACAGACCATTATTTTTTTCTACTTATTTGAAACTAGGTGTTTATAGGCCTTTGAAGTCAAATAATGTGGCATATCTCCAAAATGCTGCAGTAAAAAGGATAGATATGAGGTATGCACACTGTATGGGATGTCCCCTATAGAAACAGACCATTAGTTTTTTCTACTTATTTGAAATTAAGTGTTTATAGGCCTCCAAAGTCAAATAATGTGGCATATCTCCAAGATGCTGCAGTAAAATGTACTCATATGAGGTATGCATACTCTATGGGACGTCCCCTATAGAAACAGACCATTAGTTTTTTCTACATATTTGAAATGAGGTCTTTATAGGCCTTCAAAGTCAAATAATGTGGAATATTTCCAAAATGCTGCAGTAAAATGTACTCATATGAGGTATGCATACTCTATGGGACGTCCCCTATAGAAACAGACCATTAGTTCATTCTATTTATTTGAAATGAGGTGTTTATAGGCCTTTGAAGTCAAATAATGTGGCATTTCTCCAAAATGCTGCAGTAAAAATGATAGATATGAGGTATGCTTACTGTATGGGATGTCCCCTGTTGAAACTGACCATTAGTTTTTTCTACTTATTTGAAATGAGGTCTTTATAGGCCTCCAAATTCAACTAATGTGGCATATCTCCAAAATGCTGCAGTAAAATGTACTCATATGAGGTATGCATACTCTCTGGGATGTCCCCTATAGAAACAGACCATTAGTTTTTTCTACTTATTTGAAATGAGGTGTTTATAGGCCTTCAAAGTCAAATAATGTGGAATATTTCCAAAATGCTGCAGTAAAATGTACTCATATGAGGTCTGCATACTGTATGGGATGTCCCCTATAGACACAGACCATTAGTTTTTTCTACTTATTTGAAATTAGATGTTTATAGGCCTCCAAAGTCAAATAATGTGAAAAATCTCCAAGATGCTGCAGTAAAATGTACTCATAAGAGGTATGCATACTCTATGGGACGTCCCCTATAGAAACAGACCATTAGTTCATTCTATTTATTTGAAATGAGGTGTTTATAGGCCTTTGAAGTCAAATAATGTGGCATTTCTCCAAAATGCTGCAGTAAAATGTACTCATATGAGGTATGCATACTCTATGGGACGTCCCCTATAGAAACAGACCATTTTTTTTTTCTACTTATTTGAAATGAAGTGTTTATAGGCTTTTGAAGTCAAATAATGTGAAATATCTCCAAGATAATGCAGTAAAATTGACTCATATGAGGTATGCATACTGTATGGGATGTCCCCTATAGAAACAGACCATTCGTTTTTCCACTTATTTGAAATGAGGTCTTTATAGGCCTCCAAAGTCAAATAATGTGGCATATCTCCAAAATGCTGCAGTAAAATGTAGTCATATGAGGTGTGCATACTCTATGGGACCTCCCCTATAGAAACAGTTCATTCTTTTTTTCTACTTATTTGAAATGTGGTGTTTATAGGCATTTGAAGTCGAATAATATGGCATATCTCCAAAATGCTGCAGTGAAAAGGATAGATATGAGGTATGCAAACTGTATGGGATGTCCCCTATAGAAACAGGCCATTGGTATTTTCTACTCATTTGAAATGAAGTGTTTATAGGCCTAATCAGACAGTAATCCTCATGCAGTAAGACAGTAACACAATTTAATTCAAGAGTAATTGTCATTTTAATACTGTAAACCAAAAAAGATAGATATATTAGAAAGAAAGAAAGAAAGAAAGAAAAAGAAAGATGCATTATGTATTAGACAGAAAAAATAAAGATGATAGATAGATAGATAGATAGATAGATAGATAGATAGATAGATAGATAGATAGATAGATAGATAGATAGCACAAGCGCTCTGAAAGCGCGTTCTCTTTCTGCTGTTCCTGAAATTACCGTATTTATAGTAATATGCGCACACACTTTTGTTTTTGGCGGCTGGCTTGACCGTGTATTTTCAAACCGTGGCTGGCTTGACCGCAGTGTTCTGGACATGAGCAAAACTCCCGTTCTATTCCACGAATCTATTAGTGCATTGTTAGTGACGATGAAAGCATTTGTTAGTGTGCAGAACTGAGTTGGAATGACGAGATCAACTGCTTTCATGCGCTCAACGATCGGCTACAATCTTCATCACTGCAACCTTTTATGCCACAATCTAAATATAATGCCATAGATCTAATTGTAATGCAGCACTTTTCACAATTAGTTAACCGTGAGAGCTGTATTTTGTAAAAACGCGCTAAAAGAGAGAGTAATACTATTTCAAATGGAAAGATGTTAGCATATGGGCGTATGTAGACGCTGAGGGGGGTTGATCGATGTACCCCGAGTTCATGCGTCGAGTTCATGTCCGACTTTGAGTGGCGTTCCAGAATTTCCAAAAATCCAAATTCCGATCGGTCTGGAACGCAGCATAAGATTTGATGATGTCATCAGAGTTGGCCATACTTTGGCATTTGGTGACTTGACGCCACTGCAGTGCACTAGGACCCTGTCAATCGGAACGCAGTTCATTCCTCGTCTCGTATTTCTACAGCTGTTATGACCATATGAGAGAGAGAGAGAGAGAGAGAGAGAGGGGAGATACCTAATCGAAAAAATACTTTTGGTAGATAAAATAGGAGCAGAGCGTGAAAAGTTATCAAGCCACGTCCCCCCGAAAAGAGCCACTGAATCTGGCGTGAGATTCTAACATGGACTGGTGAGTCACATGCGCTGCATTCTCATAAAACTTTGAGATGAGGAAACAATAACGTAATACACGAAGTACTGTGCAGTATGTAGACCAATAACCATTCATAGAAAAGAATAGTCAAGACAAATCTTTGTCAAGTGTCCAGAAAAATAACATTTTAATTATTTGCAAGACTAGGCCAATGTTTGTTCAATTGCAACAGATAGATTGAACCTCCTTTGGATAACTTTAATTTAGATTAAAACATGTTAGAACATATTCACTTTTGCAAGGGACCTCAAAAAGCTAAAAATCGTTCAGGATTTAACAAGCAACAAAAAGTAAACACAAACAAAAACAACTATGTCAGTGTAAGCAGGGTGTGATTTGTTTAAATGGTTATAGAAATTTACACAATGTAGAAATATAGTGACTGATTAAATACAAAGACATTTCAAACACATTTCAGCCATATATTTTGACAAATTATAATTTTTTTAATTATTGCATCTTAGTCCAGGATAATTTATAGTGTTTCATATGAGTGATAGGTGGTTTTAGCATTAAGTGACATGGCATATGATGCTCAGAATCCATTCCAATGGCACATGTCGCTATGCTTAGTGACACATCAGGTGGCACATCCGGTCTTCATTAGCATGTGCCAGTTAATAGTTGGCATGTGCCACAGACATGTTGTAAGTTTGTGGCACATCTTTCTGTGTGCCACTGAATGTTTTGTAATATCAGTGCTATTGTATGTTGTTTAGAATAACAACTGCCCTAGAATAGGCCGTTTGTCAAATCGATGCTATCTTTTCTGTCCATTCATTGTATTCAATGTCTTACGAATTGATAGCTGTCATTCATTTATGGCAATGAGCGCACGGTGCGCGCAGTAGACCATTGTTTCCCAAACTGGGTGCCGTCTGGCGAGAGCAGGGGTGCCGTATAAAAACTCTTTCAAACATTTTTAAATTGCTAAATGTGTAAAAAATTATTTATTATGTAATATCAATCTCTAATGTCTCCAATAACAACAAATAACACACACAAATTTATAGAAAAAATGCGAATTGTAAGACAGGTTGGTCTGAATTTCGGCGGGGGTTGCGCATGATTTCATTTTCGTGCTTCATTCCAAGTGCGTACATATAAAGCCGCCTCTTCTTCATGGCTTGTTGTGCTTACGGTCAAATACACATGAAAATATTGTCACGATGTCCATCTTGCCTTGTATGCACATAAACACATCAGTTTTAACCTAAGTAGTGCTGTCAACGTTAATGCGATTGATTTTTTTTCTGTTTAAGGCATTAAAAATATCTAACGCAACATCTGCTTTTTTTGTGTCCAGGGGCGGAGCCAGGGGTGGCCGCGGCAACCCTTGGCCTAAGCTTGGCCAACCCTTTGGCCACCCCGCTCACAACTGCTATTTCTGTCTCCTTTTTTTTGTTGGCAAAAATTGCGTTTATTTAAATGCAGAACTGTCACAAAAAAACGGGAGACTTTTCAGACACGCACTCTAACTTCGCCTCAGTGCCAGGCGCAAGTCAAACGTGCACGGAATTGATACAGGTGCCGAATGAGCTTCAGCAGAACAACAGTGAACGGCGAACTCTGTATATAGCTTACATTAATGTTTCTCAACTGGATGGTTGCAAGACCGCGCACATTTCGATCACGCGCAAATACGGTAAGCTGTACAGTATATTAGGCTACTCACTATAAATAAAGTGCAAAAGAAACTACGAGTATGCAACGTCGTAGTTGTGTTGTCAATTAAGTCATGAAATAACCAAAAGGCGATTAAAGCTGCGTTAAAACTGCATGAATGTATGTAGGCCTATATACAGGTCCTTCTCAAAAAATTAGCATATTGTGATAAAGTTCATTATTTTCCATAATGTAATGATAAAAATTAAACTTTCATATATTTTAGATTCATTGCACACCAACTGAAATATTTCAGGTCTTTTATTGTTTTAATACTGATGATTTTGGCATACAGCTCATGAATCCCAAAATTCCTATCTCAAAAAATTAGCATATCATGAAAAGGTTCTCTAAACGAGCTATTAACCTAATCATCTGAATCAACTAATTAACTCTAAACACCTGCAAAAGATTCCTGAGGCTTTTAAAAACTCCCAGCCTGGTTCATTACTCAAAACCGCAATCATGGGTAAGACTGCCGACCTGACTGCTGTCCAGAAGGCCATCATTGACACCCTCAAGCGAGAGGGTAAGACACAGAAAGAAATTTCTGAACGAATAGGCTGTTCCCAGAGTGCTGTATCAAGGCACCTCAGTGGGAAGTCTGTGGGAAGGAAAAAGTGTGGCAAAAAGCGCTGCACGACGAAAAGAGGTGACCGGACCCTGAGGAAGATTGTGGAGAAGGACCGATTCCAGACCTTGGGGGACCTGCGGAAGCAGTGGACTGAGTCTGGAGTAGAAACATCCAGAGCCACCGTGCAC
>RJVU01040948.1:330316-341029 GCA_003731715.1 Anabarilius grahami | reverse complement strand
CAAAACTCCCGCGGCGAATAGAACGGCTTGCAGTTAATGAAGAGTGTTTCAAGATCTGGACAGCACATCTTCTTTAACACAGTTACATCTGAACACCACCTTTCGTTGATGTAAAAGCACGTCCCACCGCCGTGTGATTTCCCCGTTGATTCTGCGTCGCGATCTGATCTAAACAGCTGAAAGCCCGGCAGACTTAACGCGCTGTCCGGAATGGCGTCATTCAGCCAGGTCTCCGTGAAGCACAGAGCAGCCGAGTTTGAAAAATCCTTATTTGTCCGGGAGAGCAGAAGGAGTTCGTCTGTTTTGTTGGATAGAGAGCGGAGATTCGCCAGATGGATGCTGGGGAGCGGCGTTTTTAATCCGCGCTGTCTGAGCTTCACAAGAGCACCGGCGCGCTTTCCCCGTCTGCGCGCCCTGAAGCGTCTTAACAGCGCTGCCGCTGCGCCGACTACAACATTCAACAAAACGTCTGAATAATCGAAATCCGGTAAAAGATTTTGTGGTGTGTACTGCCGAATGTTCAGCAGTTCATCCCTGGTAAAACTGATGGTGTTTGAAAAACAAAAAACAGGAAAAACTAACAAAAACACAACAAACACTGAAGAGCTAAGCACTGAGGTGGCCATGCGCGGCGCCATCTTGTTTTCGTATTTTTACAATGGATGTCCTACATTGTTATTTCGGATTTCTGCCTCCGCTCGCTACGTCGTAATCACATCACTACTAGAGCAAGCTCCTGATTGGTTAACGTGGCGCGAATTTTCGCCAAAGTTCAGATTTTTCAACTTGCGCGAATCACGTGGTACACGTGTCAAATGCCCGAAACGCTCAAATCGCGTCTTTGCATTGACTTATCGTGTAAATTATTTGCGCTTAACACTTCATTCGCATCTAGTGTGAACGCACCGTTAGGCCTGTCGCAAAAGTCGATATATAGATTTATCGCACAATATATGGACACGACCTCGATCATTTTTGGTGACGCAATATATTGCCCATTATGTTTACACAAAAATAAATGTCACCGACATTTTGCCCTTTCGTGCTGCCTTTGTCATCTCGTCTGCTCTCCGAGGCGAAAGCGGGGCTCATGCAGCTCCCTCACACACAGAGCTGACATTGACAGGCGGAAAAATGCGCCATTCGAGTTGTCATAGTGTTTTCCTGACAACTACAGACAGTTTGGAAGAATAAGTGCAAATGCATTCAGTTTCCGCAATCCGCTGGTTGCAAATATAAACATGACAGTGCAAAATGGTGCACGCTCACAGCTAGTTTCACACGGGACACAGCAGTTGCGAGTGTCTAGTTTGTTTTCATAGAGAACGCGTTTTTGCATTCCATGCGCCGGTTTTCCATGGAAACGTGTTTGTTTGACTGTTGCGCTCGCATCTCGTGCATGACGCGGCGCTAAACGTGGCACTCAAGTTAAAAGAAGTTTTTCAAACACGCCTCTATAAAAACAGATACCTCAACAGGTCAAATCTGACTGCTAAATCTGTCTTTGTCAAGTCAAGTCAAGTCACCTTTATTTATATAGCGCTTTTTACAATGTAGATTGTGTCAAAGCAGCTTTACATTGATAACTGGTATATAATTTTGGCTGCACAGCAGCTCTTAAAGAATATTTTCAATGCAGGCAGATCAAAGCACTGTTGAATATCAAATGTCAAGTTAAATGTCAAGTGTCCCCAACTAAGCAAGCCAAAGGCGACAGCGGCAAGGAACCCAAACTCCAACAGGTGACATCAGGTGGCAAACAGGTGGCAAATAGGTGTTAAAATGGAGAGAAAAAAACCTTGGGAGAAACCAGGCTTAGTCGGGGGCCAGTTCTCCTCTGACGAACAGTGCTTTGTTACGATTCAGATTGCTATCATAAGTCTGATAGGATCGCAACATTCAAAAGTATTTATTTCAGTTCCATCCAGTTGAGGATCGTATTCATCACGCCGGTATGGACGGTTTGTTGAGGAACTGTGCTACTGGCTTTCGTGTCAATGAGGACTTCACAATGGATGATCTAGTTGACTCGATCTCTGCTGATACTTCAGGGCTGTGTTGTGCTCCTGTCAGGGCGCCGGTCCTCGGTCTCACCTGGATATGGCCCGGATACGGTTGACTACGGTAAACCTCGGGATAAACAGAAAGACTAATATTAGCGTAGATGCCATTCTTCTTCTGATGTAACGAGTACATCTGGTGTTATAGGAAGTGTTCCTGGTTCCAGCTGACCTATTTTATGCAGCCTAATAATCCTTTAACGGATTGGAAAATATAAATTTATAATGTGTTATGTGTATGCCAGGTTAAAAAGATGCGTTTTTAGTCTAGATTTAAACTGACAGAGTTTGTCTGCTTCCCGAACAATGCTAGGAAGATTGTTCCAGAGTTTAGGTGCCAAATAGGAGAAGGATCTACCGCCTGCGGTTGATTTTGATATTCTAGGTATTATAAGCTGGCCTGAATTCTGAGATCGCAATAAACGTTGAAGGACTATAATGCATTAAGAGCTCGCTTAGGTACTGGGGAGCTAAACCATTTAGTGCTTTGTAAGAAATTAGCAAGATTTTAAAATCTATACAATGTTTAACAGGAAGCCAATGCAGTGATGACAGAACCGGGCTAATATGGTCATACTTCCTAGTTCTAGTAAGAACTCTAGCTGCTGTATTTTGTACAAGCTGTAGTTTATTTATCAGGCGAGCAGAACAACCACCCAGTAAAGCGTTACAGTAATCTAGCCTTGAGATCATGAACGCATGAACTAACTGTTCTGCATTTTTCATTGAGAGCATATGTCGTAGGTTAGATATATTTTTATGATAGAAGAATGCGGTTTTAAAGATGCTAGTAACAGGGCCTTCAAATGAAAGATTGGTATCAAAGAGCACACCCAGGTTCTTAGCTGATGATGAAGACTTAACAGAGCAGCCATCAAGTGTTAGACAGTATTCTAGGTTGTTACGTGAAGAAGTTTTTGGTCCAAAAATTAGAATCTCTGTTTTTTCTGAATTTAGTAGTAAGAAATTACTGGTCATCCAGTTTTTTATATCAGCTATACATTCTGTTAATTTTGTGAATTGGTAAGTTTCGTCAGGGCGCGAAGAAATATAGAGCTGAGTATCATCAGCGTAACAATGAAAACTAACGGCATGCTTCCTAATGATATCTCCCAAGGGTAGCATGTACAGAGTGAAAAGCAACAGTCCTAGTACTGAGCCTTGCGGTACTCCATATTGAACTTGTGATTGATATGACCTCTCTTCTGTTTACTACTACAAACTTATAACGGTCAGATAAGTATGATTTGAACCATGACAACGCAGTTCCATTAATGCCAACATAGTTTTCGAGTCTATTTAAAAGAATATTGTGATTAATAGTGTCAAATGCAGCACTAAGATCCAGTAACACTCCAGAGGGCGCTGCACAGTGGCGACCAGCAGTACAGTCGGTCTGTCTCATCTCGTCTTTTGTTTGTTTGATAAGTTGTTTGTTGTGATCATTGTAATCTTTATCGGTATAAACAATCATTAGATGTACTGTCTAACAGACCGTTATTATAGTCACTATGAGTCGTGTATGGGAGCTGGCTTTAATAGTTGGGTCGATACTGTTTGTCATCAGCGTGGCAAGTGAACCGGCCAGCAACGCGGAGGCACATTTACGCTACAACAGAGATTTTCTCTTAGAACTGAGCGCCTACGCGAGCCATTGGAATCACAACGATGTAAACATACCCACGGAGATAAAAAGAACTGTCAATGATAAGGAATACAAGAGGAAACGAGGGAAGAGGGGAGGAGTTCGCCAAAGACTCAAGAAGAGGAAAACAAAAGTGCCACTTCCAACTATCATTCTCTCTAACGTACAATCGCTAAAAAGAAAAGCAGATGAGTTGCGAGTAAATACTCGTTACTTGCATGAATATAGGGAAGCCTGTATCTTAGCCTTCTCTGAAACTTGGCTTAATGATACTGTGCTAGACTCCGAAGTTTGTCCTGAAGGATTTAGTTTAGTACGTTTGGATCGATGCAGCATGGCTACAGGCAAGGAACACGGAGGGGGCGTGTGCGTCAGGATAAACGACAGATGGTGCAAAACAACTGTGGTAAGAAAAAAGATTTGCACTAAAGATATTGAACTTTTATCAGTTTCTATGCGCCCCTCGTATCTTCCCCGTGAATTCCCACAAATATTTCTGACTGTTGTCTATATACACCCAAGAGCAGACATAAACAATGCAGCAGACATTATTTTTAATATCACTCAAGAATTGGATAAAATCTCACCAGATGCCCCCAAGTTTATAATGGGGGACTTTAATAACTGTACCCTCAAAAAAACTCTGTCTACCTATTCACAGTATGTCCCCTGTCCAACACGAAAAGATAAAATTATCGATTTATGCTATGGCTCCATCCCCAAGGCATATTCATCTAGTGCCAGGGCCCCCCTGGGTGGCTCAGATCACAACACTGTCCTACTAAGACCCACTTATAAACAGGTTTTGAAAAGGGTTAAGCCTGTGGAAAAGCAGATTCAGGTGTGGGATGAGGACAGTATAGAGACGTTGAAAGGATGCCTGGAGTGTACAAACTGGACCATTTTCGAGGACTCTTCAGCTGACTTGCACGAACAGACAGATGCTATCTCGGGCTACATAGACTTCTGTGTGAGTGCGGTCATTCCAACTAAAATCATTAAGGTGTACCCAAATAATAAACCGTGGGTCACGAAAGAACTAAAGGACATACTAAATGAGAAAAAGAGAGTCTTCGCTTCAGGAAGCTTACAGAACAGAAAAGATATGCAAAGGAAGGTAAATAAGGAGATCTATAAGGCCAGGTGTCAGTACAAGGATAAGATACAGAGTACCCTGGCTGCAGGGAATTCAAGGGCTGCATGGACTGGTATAAAGTTGATGGCCAACTTCAAGACAGGGAAAAAAATTGACTTCATGGATGACGCAGCATCCCTTGTTTTGGCCAACAACTTAAATGAACATTTTACCCGTTTTGAAATAAATGATAATGATAATATCTCTGCCTGGCAACAGAGTGTGATGGATGATGCTGGGATGGAGAGCACTTTGATTATCAAGCAGGAGATGGTCCAGCGAGTGTTTGAGAGGACTAACGTACGAAAAAGCCTGGGGCCGGATAACATTGGAGGCAGAGTGCTGAAGTACTGTGCGACCCAATTAAGTGGTATTTTCTGTTCCATCTTTCAACGTTCAATGAACACCCAGGTGGTTCCACTGCTTTGGAAAACAGCAGTTGTGAACCCCCTTCCCAAAGTCTCCCATCCATCCTCATCCAAGGATTACAGGCCTATTGCCCTCACCTCTCTTTTAGTTAAATCACTTGAGCAGATCATTAAAACACACATCATGAATTCCTGTAGACATGCTCTTGACCCTCTACAATTTGCTTATAGACTTGGGAGGGGGACAGACGATGCTATTGTAGTGCTTTTAATTCATCTGTATACGCACCTGGAGGGTTGTAAAACACATGCTCGCATTTTATTTGCAGACTTTTCATCAGCATTCAATACAATCCACCCACAAATTTTAGCAAACAGACTTAGAGACAATTTCCAACTAAACTCAACACTAATTAAATGGATCTTGGACTTCCTGAGTGGGCGGCCACAAAGAGTAAGGGTGGGGAATACATTATCTGGGGTCCGCTTCACTTCAATTGGGACACCACAGGGTAGCGTCTTGTCACCACTATTATATATATTGTACACTGACTGTTGTCGCAGTAGTTACCCTGGACGTTATATAATTAAATTTGCAGATGATACTGCTGTGATTAGTCTATTGGAGCGAGATGAAACTGAACACGGTCCAGTGTTGCATGAATTTGTTGACTGGTGTGAAGCCTCCCAGTTGCATTTGAATACGTCCAAGACCAAAGAGTTGGTCTTTGATTTTAGACATGGGGCTCCCTCACCCACTCCAACTCTGATAAAAGGAGAGGAGATAGAGATGGTGACGGAGTATAAATATCTCGGTCTTATCATTGACTGTAAATTATCCTGGGATCAGTGTGCTGATGCCGTTTTTAAAAAGGGTCAACAACGTTTATATTTTCTTAGAAAACTTAATTATTTTAATGTTGATAACAAAATGTTGTCTCTTTTTTATAAGTCTTTTATTGAGAGTATTCTCTCTTACTGTATTGTATGCTGGTATGGACATTCAAAAATCACCCACAGGAACAAATTGGGGAAGATTGTTAAAACCTGTGGAAGAATCATTGATAAACAACAGGTAGACCTGTACCAACTATATCTGACGAGATTGGTACAGAAGGCAGACAAGGTTTGCATGGATACAACCCATCCACTTTCAGTGGAGTTCAAGCGTCGACCTTCTGGTCGTAGATATAGATACCCTAAGGTTAGAACTAACCGAGCAAAAAACTCATTCATTCCCATGGCAATAACCCAATTAAATAAGGTATAGGGAGGGGTATGACTGGAGAACATATGTGAAGTAGTTTTTATTTATTTATTTATTTATTTATTTATGATATTGTGTATGTGGATAATGTTTGTGTTGTGGATTATGTGTCAATATGTCTGTACTGCATAACAAATTGCCTCTCTGAGGACATTAAAGTTTTCTAAGTCTAAGTCTAAGTAACACTAATAGAGAGACACAACCACGATCTGATGATAAGAGCAAATCATTAGTAACTCTAATGAGAGCAGTCTCAGTACTATGGTACGGTCTAAATCCTGACTGGAAATCCTCACAGATACTATTTCTTTCTAAAAAGGAACATAGTTGTGATGAAACTGCCTTTTCTAATATTTTTGACAGAAAAGTGAGATTTGAGATCGGCCTGTAATTGACTAATTTTCTAGGATCAAGTTGTGGTTTTTTAATAAGAGGTTTAATAATAGCCAGCTTAAGTTTTTGGTACGTATCCTAGTGATAAAGATGAATTGACGATATTAAGAAGAGGATCTATGACCTCTGGGAGCATCTCTTTCAATAGCTTAGTCGGTATAGGGTCTAACATACATGTTGTTGATTTTGATGATTTAACAAGTTTACACAATTCTTCCTCTCCTAAAGCAGTAAATGAATTGAATTTTTCCTCAGGGACACTACAATGCACTGTCTGACGCGATACTGTAGTAGACGGTTGCATGGTTATAATTTTCTCTCTGATATTGTCAATCTTGCAAGTAAAGAAGTTCATAAAGTCATTACTGCTGTGCTCTTTGGAAACATCAGAAGTTGAAGCTTTATTTCTTGTTAATTTAGCCACTGTATCAAATAAATACCTAGGATTGTTTATTTTCTTCTAAAAGTTTTGAAAAATAGGCAGATTTAGCAGTTTTTAAGGCCTTTCTGTACTCAATCATTCTCTCTCTCCACGAAAGGCGAAATACTTCTAGTTTTGTTTTCTTCCAGCTGCGTTCCATTTTTCTGGCTGCTGCTTTTAGGGCCCAAGTGTGCTCATTGTACCAAGGCATTGGATTAATTTCCTTAATCTTTTTTAAACGCAAAGGAGCAACTGAGTCTAAAGTGCTGGAAAAGACAGAGGCAATAGTTTCTGTTGCAACATCGAGGTCTTCTAAGCTGTCTGGTATGCTAAGGCGATGAAACTGATCAGGAAGATCATTTATAAAGCGATCTTTAGTGGTAGAAGGTTCTACCCTATTTATGGCAGGGAGGCAGTTTAGCCGCCTTGACTAAATGTAGTATACACGAGACTAGATAATGATCTGAGATGTCGTCACTCTGCTGCAGAATTTCAACAGCATCAATATCGATTCCATATGACAATATTAGATCTAAAGTATGATTACAACAATGAATGGGTCCTGACACTTGTTGTCTAACTCCAATAGAACTTAGAATATCTGTAAATGCCAATCCCAATGAGTCTTTTTTAATATCTACATGGATATTAAAATCAACAACAACAAGGATTTTATCTGCAGTTAGTACGAATTCTGTAGGCAATTTCTTTGATAAAGTCTGTATGGTGCCCTGGTGGCCTGTATACAGTAGCCAGCACAAATGTCAACTTACATAATGTTACGTAAAGCACCATCACTTCGAAGGAATTATATTGGAAAGACTTCTGACAGATACTGTAAATATTACTATAAATTACAGCAACACCTCCTCCTTTGCCTTTCTGTCGAGGATTGTGTCGATAATCATAACCTTGAGGGCTAGACTCATTTAAAGTAATGTAATCGTCCGGTTTTAGCCAGGTTTCTGTCAGACAAAGCACATCTAGACTTTGTTCATATGTACATCTGACAAAAGCGTGCACCCTTACTTTACTGAGAAAATAAGGTCACGGAAAAACCTGTTTTGACGCTTCAATTCCAGTAGGCCTATCCAAATATTCTTAAGAGTTAAGTTCATTGTCATTTAAAAGTGTGTAGGCCTACTTGCATTATTATGCTGTTATATTATGATTATATATTCAGTGGCATAAAATGGTCTTACAATGACAATAATATTGCATATCGCAATTAATTCTGTGGCAATATATTGCACAACAAAAAGTAGTTATCATGACAGGCCTAGTTACACTTTACAAAAAGGTTCATTAGTTAACATTAGTTAAAGGATTAGTTCACTTTCAAAAAAACTTTTCCTGATAATTTACTCACCCCCATGTCATCCAAGATGTTCATGTCTTTCTTTCTTCAGTCGAAAAGAAATTAAGGTTTTTGATGAAAACATTCCAGGATTTTTCTCCATATAGTGGACTTCAATGGAGCCCAAACGGTTGAAGGTCAAAATTAGTTTCAGTGCAGCTTCAAAGTGTTCTACATGATCCCAGACGAGGAACAAGGGTCTTATCTAGAGAAACCATCGCTCATTTTCTTTAAAAAAAATTAAAATAAATAAATAATATAAGTTTTAACCATAAATGCTCATCTTGAACTAGCTCTCTTCTTCCTCTCTATTTGAATTCTGGCAGTGTAGACACTGATAAGTATATTACTGCCCTCCACAGGTCAAAGTTTGAGCTAATTACTATATACTTGCACTAGAATATTGTATATGACAATTTAGTTCAAACTTTGACCTGTGATTTATGGTTAAAACGTATAAAATGTTAAAAAAAAAAGAATTTGAAAATGAGCGATGGTTTCTCTAGATAAGCCCCTTATTTCTCATCTGAGATAGCTGTAAACTGTAATTTTGACCTTCAATCATTTGGGCTCCATTGAATTCCACTATATGGAGAAAAATCCTGGAATGTTTTAATCAAAAACCTTAATTTCTTTTCGACTGAAGAAATAAAGACATGAACATCTTGGATGACATGGGGGTGAGTAAATTATCAGGAAATTTTAATTAGAAAGTGAACTAATAATGAAATGCACTTAAACAGCATTTATTAATCTTTGTTAATGTTAAATTCAAAATTTGCTAATACATTATTAAAATCTTGTTAATATTAGTTAATGCACTGTGAACTAACATGAACAAACAATGAACAACTGTATTTTCATTAACTAACGCTAACTAACGTAAGTACAGTAAAAAATGTATTGCTCATGGTTAGTCAATGTTAGTTAATACATTAACTAATGTTTAACTAATGAAACTTATTGTGAAGTGTTACTGAAAAAGTCTTAGATCTTTGAGTTCAGCTCATGAAAAATGGGGGCACAAACAAAAGTGTTGTGTTTATAATTTTGTTCAGTGTATTTACCCAAATGCTGGGATGAGGCTGGGATGAGTCATTTTTGGGTTATTTTTTCAGTGTTGGGTAGTTTTTGTGTTGAACTACTATTAACTACTATTAATTATCTACTAATTAAGGTTAAAAAAAAAAGAACTATGAAGTAACTACTACTGAACAGTCAAAAACAATTACATTGTAATGTTGACAGAACTGGGCTAATATGGTCATACTTTCTGGTTCTAGTAAGAACTCTAGCTGCCGCATTTTGGACCAACTGTAGTCTGTTTAAAAGCCGAGCAGAACAACCACCCAGTAGAGCGTTACAGTAATCTAGCCTTGAGGTCATAAATGCATGAACCAACTGTTCCGCATTTGTCATTGAGAGCATATGTCGTAATTTAGATATATTTTTTAGATGGAAGAAGGCGGTTTTACAGATACTAGAAACATGACTTTCAAATGAAAGATTGGTATCAAAGAGCACACCCAGGTTCCTAACTGAGGACGAAGATTTAATGGAGCACCCATCAAGTGTTAGAGAGTATTCAAGGTTTTTTCGTGAGGAAGTTTTTGGTCCAAAGATTAGGATATCAGTTTTTTCTGAATTTAATAATAAGAAATTTCTTGTCATCCAGTTTTTAATGTCAGCTATGCATTCTGTTAGTTTTGTGAATTTGTAGGTTTCGTCAGGGCGCGAGGAAATATAGAGCTGAGTATCGTCAGCGTAGCAGTGAAAACTAACACCATGCTTCCTAATTATCTCTCCTAAGGGCAGCATGTACAGAGTGAAAAGCAACGGTCCTAGTACTGAGCCTTGTGGTACTCCATATTGAACTTATCGATACGACATCTCTTCATTAACTACTACAGACTGATAACGGTCAGATAAGTAAGATTTGAACCATGCCAAAGCAATTCCACTAATGCCAATATAGTTTTCAAGTCTTTTTAAAAGAATGTTGTGATCGATAGTGTCAAAAGCAGCACTGAGATCTAATAACACTAATAGAGAAATACAGCCACGATC